>PVJA010037456.1:0-20380 GCA_004027025.1 Myocastor coypus | reverse complement strand
TTTTGGGGCAATGACTTTGCTTTTCTTGCTTAACTTTTATGCATTATCATAATGTATGACAAATCATAAAACTATAGTACTATATTGAACAGCCTAATCAGCAGAAGTTACAGTACTGTGTAAACAATGCGCACTGTACAAAAAGCTGTCAGGCTCTATATACAAGATGTAGAGAACTGTACAAGAAAAAGACATGTCAAAAATCTCAACAGCTGTTAGAGGTGAATTGTAAAATGGGAAATCTGTATAGACATTGTCCTTCGGAGATTTTTCATTTTTTCTTATAAACTATTTTTCCTTATATATTTGTGAATTTCCAAGTATAATAATATGAAATCATGTTTCAATTTTCTTATGAAAAATAGTTTGAAAACCTGTACAATGATTCAAATTTTGATCATGATATTTCATTTCACAATTTTTCTTTTTCTTCGTGATCAAATTTGAAATTTTTTTGTCCACAGTTGTTTTTGCAGCTACATTTTGCTGCATTTGCTATATTTTGAAGAGACAAACATTAAAATCAACCAGAAAGTCCTTCAGGCAATAGGCAAATAAAATGACTTCATCAATAACACAATACTGCTCAATAGTGAAAAGAAATAAACTATAGGTGTCTAGATGCTCCCCCAAAACCTCCAGTGGTCTTAGTTAGAGCTTATCAAAGATTGCTGGATTAGGTTGTGTGACACTGGGGTTAAAATGTGATATTGGAATTTAGGATGCCCCAACCTGAGTGTGGGTGGCACTACTTTGAGCATGCTTAGCCTGCTTAGAACATAAAGGGAATGGAAAGGAACTGCTGCGCTGCTACCGCCGCTGCCATCACCACTGCTGCTGCTATTGTTTGCTGTCTGCTTGCCGCCTGTTGTCTCCTACCTACCTTGACATGCCATAGACTGTTTCTCCTCTGTGCTGCCTCTATAACATGCCACACTGACTTGGAGCCAGCTCACGAAGGACTAAAAACTCTAGCAAATCTGAGCAGAGACAATCCCTTTGTCTTTTCATGTTGGGTAATGGGTATTTTGTCTCAGCAACAAAATTAACTAAGATAGAAGGGTTAATTGCAAAAAGAAAATGTGAGAGATATTTGCAATGTAGGAAATTCTCAGTACCTTGCTTACTTTAGTAGGTGATATAAAAATGTATTCAGATGTCAGGATTGAGTAGAACTAAACAAATGTGCTCATATACAGAGGCATGAAGTATTCCATAGATACCCAGATTTCTAACTGCATGCAAAACTTCAGTTATAGCAATAAAAATTAGTTATAGTCAGACCACTTAAGTTACAGTGAGAAAGTTATTTGGTTTGAAAATCGTTGGCTACTTAAAGCTATGATTATATTCCCTATTATTGTATTAGAACAATGATGTTGAGCTGGGTTTTTTTGTTTGTTTGTTTTTTAGTATTCAATGGTTTTCTGGAAAGTTTTATGGCTTTCTCTTTCACTGCAGTGATTTTTAATTTTATCTGTATAAGTGCTGATAATTTCTCCTACTCTTGTGTTTATGATTCAGACCATTTTAATGTGAAACTATGAAAAATAAATTTTACTTTTTATTATTGTTGAAAAATTCTTGAAGTTTCAAATAGTTACTGTCTCAGTTACTCTTCTCTCATTGCTGGGACAAATACCTGACACCCAAAATGAAGGAAGGAAAGGTTTATTTAGCTCACAGTTACTGGAGATTTCAGTTCACATTAAGTTGGCTCCAAGGCAAAGGGGCACATGGCAGAGGGCAGCAGTTCACAGTGGCTACAAAAAGCAAGAGGAGCCAAGGGAGATGTAGCAGCAACAATGGCAACACGAAGAGAGTCTGTCTCTCTGTTTTCTTTATATTGCATTCAGGCTCTCTGCCCCAGATTGTGCATAGCACTCCCATCCATAATCCCAGCAGTACTAAAACCTATAATCCCAGTGGATTACCCATTATCCCAGTGGATCATGAGTTAATCTCAAACTCTACAAGTTCCCACCCCACGACTGCATGAGGCTTTGGGAAAACAACTAGACACAAACCAAAACATTCCACACTTGGACCCCAAAGTGTCATGTATAGCCCTTTGTACAAAACACATTTTAGTCCATCTCTAAGAGTTGCCAAAATCCCAACAGTTTCAACATTACTGAAAAGTCCAAGTCCCGAGTGTTCTCCAACATCCAAGGCAAATCCTTAATTCTGAGTCTTTGGATAAGAAAAAGTTAAACAAATTCAACATGCAAAGGTGCAACATAAACATTACAATACAATTTCAAAAGTTGTAAGCAACAGGGGAATATAAAACACTGGAACCAACAAAAGTCCAAAATCCAACAGGGCAAACATTAAATCCCATAGGTCCAACTAGAATGTCCAAAGACGTCTGTGCTGAGTTGTGGGCTCCAAAGGCCTTAGGTGGCTCTGCCCCCATGGCACTCTTGGTGGTAGCTCCCATGGCTTCTCTCTTCCAAACTTCTGGGATTTCCACTGAATTGGATTCTCACTCTTTGCTTCACACACTGCCTCTTAGGGCCACACTGCCTGGCCTCCCAAGCCTTTTTCTAATATTGAAGTGGAAGCAATTTTAACTTCACAACTTCTGTATTGTGAATGTGCCTAAAGGCAAAACCACGTGGATGATACCAAGGTCTGCTGTCAGCTGGAGCAGTATCCAGTCTTCTTTCTTGGGTGTAGGGGTTGAGTGCCTGGATTGATGAACATTCTAACTCTGATTCCCAGGAACAAAATGTCCATGCTGGCACCATTTTGGTACCTGGTGTGGCCACTGCCACCATTCTGGAACAAGAGGCTCAGCGGCTTTTTCCTCAGAGCAAAATCCCTGACCTTTACAGTTCTGAGGCTATAAAGGGAGAGATCTGACACCTCTTATGATGCCTCAGGTCATCTTTTTAATTCTCTGGTTCTTTCCCAGAAATGGAGATCCTCTCAGTTCCATCTTTGTAGCCCATAGCTGTCCTGACACTTCCTTTCGGCGAAGCTCACGATATTTTAAATCATTCTGCTTGGCTCTTTGCTCTTGATTTTCAACATAAATCTAGCTAAAAGCCCCCAATAACAACAAAGCCACTGCCCCAATATTTGGCTGCTTTGAAATATATTTTGAAAGAGTAATCAGTCCACCATGCTTAATCTCAGTCTTAGGTAAAGTCTCTGGGCGTGAACAAAATTCAGACAGAGTTTCAGCCAAGCCATAACACAAATCATCCAGAGTTCAACAACCAGTGTAGTCCTTCTTCCCAGCAGAAACCTCCTCAGCCTGGACTTTATAGGCAGGCTTCCTGACAGCCTTCTGGTCTTCTGAGCTCTGACCAGAATCTCCCCTACAGAACAGCCGGAGTTGTTCTCCAAACCTTTCTTATCTCTTCCCAAAAGCCATTTTCAAAAGTTTATAATCCAAATTGTCAGGTTTAGCCAGAGCAATTACCCCACTTCTCTGGTACCAAATTCTGTCTCAGTCAGTCTTCTCCCATTGCTGGGACAAACACCCAAAATGAAGGAAGGAAAGGTTTATTCAGCTGACAGTTACTGGAGGTTTAAGTTCATATTCGGCTGGTTCCAAGGAAGAGGGGCACATGGCAGAGGGCAGCAGTTCATGGTGCCGGCTAAAATCAAGAGGAGCCAAGGGAGGAGTAGCAGTAACAAAAACTTGAATAATTTCATCATGATCTTAAAAAGATCTTCTCTTTCTTTTACTTCCTTATTTTTCATGTTTTTTTTTTTGTTTGTTTGTTTTTTTTTTTCTTAATAATAGCCTAACTACACTAAGGTACCTAAGAAAGGACTTTTGTAGGCCAATAATGTTTTCTAAGACCTTCAAGTCAGAGAGAGAAGGTTAATAAGCCAGGTGTTTTCAATGTTGATGTAGACTACCATAAATTGTAAAAATTGGGAAAGACTACATCTACTTGGCACATGTATTAGTCAGAATAGGTTAGGCAAGGATGGGGTAACAAATATAATCCAAAACTGAAAAGAAAGCTTTTGTAAAAATGGAAGATTCATTAAGCCTACTTTAATGAGTAATCTCCTATTTAACTATTCTAATTGGCTGGATTTCTAGGTTGGCTGTTCAAGAACAAAAAAAAATCCACTGTATTCCCAATCTGTAGATAATGAAACTGTTCTAGCAAAAGCATCATCTAAAACTAATGTACTTATATCATAAAGTCTCTGCAACCATAAAAAGGCCATTTCAAAGAAATGAAGAATTTTCCTAAGTCATCTGTTTATTTATCAAGTCAACAAATACCAGTGTCTACCAAGTATACACACTTTTATAGGTACTGAGAATGTAAAGTTGAACAGGACATTTAGGGTGTCTTTTTTTTTTTTTTTTTTTTTTTTTTTTTTTTTTTTTTGTCTTTTTGAGACAGGGTCTCGCTATGCAGTTGAGGCTGGTCCTGAGCTCACTTTTGTAGCCCAGGCTGGTCTCGAACTCACACCAATCCTCCTGCCTCAGCCTCCCGAGTGCTGGGATTACAGGCATGTGCAACCACGCCCGGCTAGGGTGTCTTTTCACTCAGGCTATAACTGTGCAAAAGGCTGATATAGGGAAGACAAGAGTAGATTGAATTTGGAGAGAAGACATGTAGTGATCATGAAGAGCCCTGGAGGTCATGGTAAGGAGTGAGGGTTTTACTCTAATTTAAATGGAAAGCCACTGAAATCATAAGGCTGTGATTTCTCAATGCACGTGTAATATCATGACCCATTTAGAGTTCAACTCTTTCTTGCAGCTGAGTGAAGGAAGAATTGGTAAAAGGTATAGGTAGCAACAGTTACCAGTTAGAAGTCTGTTTCAGGGTCCATGAAATAAAGACAACTAAATGGATTGGGTCTGCCATAGAAATAGAAGTGCATAGAATCAAGATCCCTCTTCAAAGAAGGTTGCATTTGTTATGATTTGCTAAGTCCAGAGCTAATATTGGGTTCGAGCCTGGAAAAATACTGCTAAGTCCATGAGTCATATGTATGTCACCCAGTTGGCTGGATAGATGGTCTCCATCCTCAATATTGTACATTTGTATATTCTCTGAATATGTTTAATTCCTATGGCTGGTATTAAAACCCATCATAAATTTGTTAACTTAATATAACAAAAATTTATTGTGTTGGCCAAAAGTGTAAAGTGCCCATGGAGCTGATTTCTTATGGAGCTCAGAGAGAAAATGTGTTTACAGCTGTCTGCTCAGTTCTGGTGGCGGCTGCAACATCACACATCATTCCAGTCCCTGATCTCTTCACATGTCCTTTATTCCTGTGTGTCTTTGGGTCTCAAATCCCCCTTCCCTTCCTCTCCTATGTTCATTAGGCTTGGGGCCCATTCTCAGGTGAGGATGATCTCATTCCAGATCTTAGTTGCATCCTCGGGGACCCTGTTTGCATGTCTCATTCCCAGGGGCTAGAGGACAGAACATGGACATGCCTTCCATTTGAGAGACTGGGTTGCCCATACACTGAGCTTATGTTTTCCTGTGCCTCACATGAGAACTCTGTCAGTTCAAATCAAATCAGATTAAAATCTGCTATTGAACATCATTTGTAAAGCAAAGTAGTAAGTAAATGTTTACTAGTAACATACTAAAATCTCATTTTACTCATTTGAAGGGCAGATTATATGTAGATAACATATTGTCTTAGCCATATTTCCTCACAATGATAGTTTAATAGTATAACAATAAAAGTATTTATATCACATTTGCCTCTACCTAATGTATAAGTTTAGCACTTTCCTATATGCACATAAACATATATATTAAACATATATATAAACAAGAGATATGAAAATATGTAAGCAAAAGAAAGAATGAAAGAGAAAGGAAGAAAAGGAGAGAGAGAAAGAAAGAAAGAAAGAAAAAAGAGCTGAAGAAAGAGACATAAAGAATTCTCTATTAATCATACACCATTTTCTTTATTGTTCTAAAGAAAAAGAGGCCATATGAAAAACATAAATAAAGAAGTTAATTCTTCTTGCCCTGAGCTTGAGGTCATATGATACCTTTTCAATTCATCACCTCCAAACCCAGTGATGTCCACACCATTTCCCTGGCCTGACACAACTAGGGTACAGAGGTTACAGAGTTTGTTCAAGGTCATTTGGCTCCCAGAGAAGTGGCAACTTTAGGATTTGAGTCCAGGTTACCCAATAACTGACCCATGGTGCTTAAGCCATCATACTATTTTGCTGTTTTACTTCCTTTTCTTAAGTTTTCTTTCATTCAGACAACAAACATGTATTGGATTCCTAGAGAGATTTCCAAATAACATTTGAATTTGATGAAACACAGTGCTATGACAAAGTACAGCTGTGCTTTATCACATATCAAAGTGATATGAGCTGGACACACACTTGAAAAGGCAAAGGTCATTTGTGAAAGATCTCAAGGAAAAATATGTCAAGCAGAAACAAGAGCAGGTGTAATATCCATAAGAGAGAGATGGAAATATACACAGATGAGCAAGAGGCCAAAGCAAGAGTACATGGGCCATGATGCAAGGTCAACAAGGAAGAAGGGCTTGAGTGGCTCTGCGAGTGGGGTGAGAAGAAAAAAGAGAACAGCTTTCGCTCTGAGTGGCAGTGAAAGCATTGGAGGGCCGCAGGCAAAGGAGTGCTATGATCCATTCAAGACCTTCAAAGACTACTGGGGCACTTTTCTAGGGAGGGAACTCCAAAGTTGATAGTTTCAGAACCAGTACTGTTGCTTTCTTCCAAAAGAGAGCTGCTGGCAGCTGAACTAAGTGGGTAGTGACAGAGAAAAGTCAATTGACCTGAATATATATTCTTGATGGACATAGATATGATTAATAATGGAAAAAGGGGGATCCGAGATGACACTGACTTTCAGCTTGATTAAGAGTGTTGTTGCTTCACATCAAGGCACTGAGGCTTAGCTGGACTGGCTTTGCTGTTTGCAACACCCTCCTGTGCTTCTACCACATGTGAGATTCTAATCCACTCCTTTTTCCTCCCTCCCCTTATTCCCAAACCTCACACCTAATTTTCGTTGGGTTTTTTTTCATACCTTGCTCTTTTATTATGAGACATCATAGCACACATACTGTCTACATGTTTTATTCACACCTACTTTTCTCTCCCTCTCTCCATTATACACACACACACACACACACACACACACACACATACACACTGTCCATGCTGCTCACTTCTAACGTTGTCTATGATCTATCTCCTCTAGTGATTTAGACTCACAGGTTCATGACATAAGGACATTAGCTCTGGAAAGACCTTAGAGATCACCATCTCTGACCCTCTCATTTTAATGGTGGAAAACAGGAAAACCCAAGGGAAAATTTTGCCTGTTCCAAGTTGTACTAGTGTGGCAAAGTCAGGAAGAAAATCTTGACTCACAACTAAAATCTCTTCTCTCTTAATTTAAGCTGTCCTCTAAAGTTCATTTGTGTGTAGATTCTCTCTTCTCAGTGGGTTGTCATTTGTCTCCTCTCCACCTGTTTGCCTCTATATAGAAGGTCAAAGACTGTGTCACCATTTGGCATGGTACACAGAGCTGGCTGCATTACATGGAACTATTCAATACACTCAGGGGCTGGCTGATTGATTACACTGAGTCCCATATTTGCATACCTAACCTCTCATATTTTCAAGTCTATAATATGAATCTAGATTGGAAGCGGCTCCATCCTGACTCTAAAAAACAAGTAAAGTCTTGCTCACTATATATCTTTTATTACTATCAGTAGAGTTACCATCTGTCCAGCCTGTCATAAAGGATGTTGTAATCTCTGTATTCTTTGATTTCTGTTATCATCTCCTCCACACAAACCAGGCAAGCCTAGGGTCTGAGATGCTATTTGTTACTTGATCCTAAACATCTCATTAGTGATCAATGAATCCTTTTAATATGCTTCCCAAGAAAGCTTCCGCATCACATTCTCCCTCAGGGAGATAGGACATGGGCAGGGAGGACAGTGGAGAAGGCTGCTGGCTTCTCAGTGAAGGCATCCTGGGTTCAGAACAAGTAAGTCATGGCCACTCAGGGTCATGCTTGCCAGTACTTATAGAACTCAACCAGACTCTGCCCTCAAGTTCCTTCCACACCTATCTGACACTGCTACTGTCACCTTATTTCAAAATCAGTCTCTGGGCCCCAAGTAGAACCAGAGAGAGGAAACCCTGATCATAGCCTGGTCTCCCTCTGATCACCTGCCTCTCTCCAGGGTACCAAGCTGCCTCTGCAACGCGACCAGTAGTGCATCTCTGAAGTGTTCTGCTTGGTCTTTTCCAGCATTGTTTTGATATGCCTCTTCTCCAGAATGTCCCATCACAAATAACAGCTTAAACACATGCTCTACCCCATGCCTTTTTTCATAATTAATATTTTAGGCAATAAGCATATTAATAACTAGAGTCACAAAGCTGTACACCTAAGAAGCTAAGAGATCTGATTTAGAAGCCAGGCAGACCTGAACAGTGCCCTGATTTTCTATGTATGGTGACCGTGCAAAATGTTAAAGCCTCAAAGCCTCAATTTGTTCATATCCATCATTTATTTAAGAACTAGAAATGTCTCTTTGTAGGGCTGTTAGAAATAAAGCACATGATTTTAAACAAATATGATCATTTCAGCATAGTATCTGGTATATAGTGACCTCTCAATAGTTGTTAGATGTGCTTGGCATTGCTGCTCTTTTAAAGCAATCATATGTCCCTAGAAGGTGTAATAAGACAGACAAAGTCACAACATAGGCTCCTTCAGTGACTTCTTAGTTTAGAGGAGGAAGTAAGGAACTCTGGGGAACACTGGAGCAGCACTATGCCTGTAGGTGGTGAGAGCAACTGAAGAGCTAATCAAGCAGCATCTGGAGAAGTGGAGCAGAAGATGCAATTCATTGTCTGGAAACTTTATCTTGCCACAAAAATAAGCAGGGTTTCTTATAAAAAAGAACTGAAAATCTGGTCACTAAACAGGGTCTTGAACAGCAAATACAGATGGACAGTAATATTTACGGTCAATTTACCAGAATCAGGTATCAGATGACCTTTGACATTAGCCATTGCTTACTAAAGAGGTAATTAGCTGTAAAAATGAGGTGACAAGTCAATTGTATCAGCACAAAGGATGAATTTGTCATCTGGGATTTCACTGGTAGTGAGGCCTGCCTTTACAGCTTCTGGGTGGCTCTTGGCCCACAAAAAAAAAAAGTCATTTTTAGGGAAGAAAGAGATGGAAACCAAGTGCAAAAACAATGAGGAGTACCCACTTCAGAGTTAACGTGTAACACCTGCAGTCAGCTGTCAGCCCAGAGACATGAGGCTGAGTCCCCTGGTAGAAGAGAGAATGCTTGTTAGGGATTGTTATTTACTTGTAAAGAACATAGTCATTCTTAAGTGTTAATAAAAGTACTACCGTTCATTAAGTTTTCTCCTCTGTTTTAGTCAGCAGAACTTTTGTTTCTACCATTCCCAGCCCCCTCCTGATTATTAAATTCATGTATGTTCATTGAAAATGTCGGAAATCACAGGGATGGAGGAGAGAAAGCTCACCCACAATTCCTCCAAAATAACCATTATTAAGATCTTGATATATTGGTATTGTTTTCTGATAATACTTAGTAAAGAAAATTAGAGTCACAGTGTATATACAATTGAAAATCTTTCTTGCCTTCACATTATATTCAAAAGAGCATAGCTTTGTGTTACTATTTTCAGTTATATGATTTAAATCATTTTAACTAATTGTAATTCCTTAATTTGCAAGTTCTTCAACTTTCAGGAATCATCTTTCCTTGATGCTCAAATAACAATGATTTTCCCCATTTGATATACAGGACTTTGGGACTTCCTTACCCAATACTGAGAGTTCTCAAAGCATGGTTACCCACCCATCCCAAGAAGTTATCCTTGTGACAGCTGTCTCCACAGCTTGTGCCTGCACTATTAACTGGAACCCTCATTGCAAGGTTCAGGCAAGGATCCTCACTCCAAGACATCCAGGGCCCTTTTCTTCTTCAGGAAACATAGCCATACCAACCATGCAAGAATGGGTAGGGAATGAAAGCTGCCTTATTCCCCTGAGCCAACATGAATACATGCCTCTGCCTTTTATCCCTAACATCCAGCTATAATAAGGCTGAAAATTACACAGAATTTTAGTGAAAAGCTATAGTTAATGGTTTAGTAACTACCAAGTGAGTTTTTCTAGGGTTCTCCCATGAATGGTGCCACCTAAAACCATTTATAACCAACTGTAGGTCCAAGCTCTAGCTCTGCCTTCCCATTTGGCTTCAGAGACCATGAAGTTATTTCTTCCTTCACTTTAGGATATTCCAGATCTTCCCCTGAATGATGTTTGAGAGTAAAAACTCATTACATGCATACATGCATGCTACACTCAAGAGAAAACACCATCCTTGCTCAGTGGGTATGGATTGGTGTTAGATCACAGGAATTAACCACACACTTCCCAAAGTCAGGTTTAGTGTTTGTAGTAGCATTATGCTGACGCCAGGCCAAATATTTCACATCTTTATCAATAAGAAGTTGACTGCAGGTTCTTCCTGGTTTAGTCAGGTTATACCAGCCTGAAACCAAACACTGAACTGAACCACACACATGCATCTTTCAAGAACTACCAGAGTTCAGAACAACCAACCACTCACAATTTTTCTTAAAGCAGAATGTATTCTTGTTATTTTGAAAACTCAGTATCTATTAAGACATATACGTGCAACCTAAGGAGATGGACATGCTATGTCTTATCTCCAGCATTTTAACCCACATGGGTAGCAACTTCACAGAACCCTCCAAACAACAATTGAGAAATCCTCTATCTATATGTGAGGCCTATATTTCTGAATGAAAACTATAATCAGTAATTAAACAATGCCTCTGCTGGATGAAAACCATTTATAGACCTTTAAAACACATACTTGCCATAGATTGAAAAGCTCAATACTTCAAAAAAAGATATATTCAAACACTAACCTGTGAGTACAACCTTCTTTAGGAATAGGATCTTTCATTAAAAAAAAAAAAACAGAAATAGGATCTTTGCTGATAGAATTAAGGCTATATGTCACTGATTAGAATAGTCCTTTGCCCAATGACTGGGGTCTTTTTCTGTTTTCTTTTGTTGTTGTTGTTTGTTTTGCAGAACCAGGGATTAAACTAGGGTCCTTGTGCTTGCCTGGCTAGCGCTTGTTCAACTGAGCCATCTTCCCAGCCCTAGGGGTCTTTATTAAAAATCAGAGACATTTGGACATAAACACTGAAACAGACTGTTATATGAGGCAAACATTCATCAGGAAGTGTGTACCTACAAGCCAAGGAACTCTAAGAGTTCCCGGCAAGTCCCAGCTTCTGGAAGACGAGATGCAGGGAAGTTTCCCTTGGCACCTGCAGCAAGGAGCAGGGCTGCTAGGAGTTTCTCCTTCAGACTCCGGACCTGCCACAGGGTGCATTTGTTATGATAATTTGTTGTGGTAGCTCTAGAACACATTTATTAAGCCTCACGTTTGTCATCAAGGGTGATTTTGCTCCCCAGGGGGAGTCTGACCACATCTGGGGAAGTTTTTGTTATCCTAATTGAGGGTGGTTCTGCTCGTGCCTGGTTGGTGGTGGTGACAGAAGCTGTTACTATTGTGCCATAAACAGGACAGCCCTCAGGAGAGAGAACTACTCAGCCGGAACTAGCAATAATGCCAAAAACACGCTCTTTAATTGCCTCTTGCTCTCAGAGTTTCAGGGTTTTTCACTGCCAACACTAATGTTGAAATGTACATATTACTGACCAAAGCATTTCTTCAAAAACAGTTTATGTCCACTTTTCTTGTCTTAATGAGAGTCTTGACATTTCCCAACATCTCATTTGAATTTTTCAAAACAGACAAAGCATAAATAAGTGCATGAATAAATAAAAAGTTATAAACATTTAAAAGGTAATAAAACTCTCAGTCTTTCCTAAGGTTAACCTTTGATCTGTTCTAATATCTTTGTCAGATTTGCTCTGTTTCTCATACTTAAGAAAGCATTTCTACCATAATAGTAGCATTAAAAAGCAAAAGCAAAACAAAAACTTTATTACCCTGAGGGATTTTTTTTTTTGAGGCATGGTCTTGCTATGGCCTCAGACTTGTAGCCATCCTCCTACCTCAGGCTACCATGCTGAGATGACAGGCATATGCCATCAGCACAGTCTTTACCTTGAGTTTTCGAAAATTCTGTGATTATAATAAAAGTTGAAGTTTAAAATCAAAAATTTTAATTGTTTTATGGGAAAGGAATGGATCTAACTATGAGAAACTATGAAATTGGAAAATATTTAGCATTGTTCATTTTAGAAATAGACAGGAGATATGATCAACTGAGTGATAAATGACGGTCCATGGTCTTACTTGGGCTTTTTCCATCAGCTCCAATGAAAGCCCTAGTGCCAAAGCGTGACCAGAGGTGTCCTCTGAGAGGCTGCAGGCTGCACAAACATGATTTCTCTACATAAACCTCAGTTTGGCCCATTTCTTTCCCTCAGGCATCCAGGGATAGCTGGAAGGGTGTGGCACAAGCTCCAGGCCAGACAACGGGCTGCTGTTATCTCTTGCAGGCTTAGGCCTGAGCCTAGAAGAAAGCAGGCTCCCAAGAGGCACCAGCGAGTTGCTATTCCATGCTTGATCACAAACTTGAAAAAGTAATCACACTGGGTCACAGAGAATGGGAAATAACATGTTTAACTGAAATTCCATAAAAATCATATGCACATATAAAGTTAAGCCAGAAACATAAGAAAAAGAATAAAATTTTAACTGAACTACTTCTCATCATCCTAATGCTATTTTAATACTATTTTAAACAATTTATTTGGTAGTTGAAAAGTGAGGCAGAGACAGATTTTATACATTACCTCAGCCATCATTAAACAGAACAACAGCCATCATTAAAGCAAGACCAGACAGGGGTACTAGAGGCATCGTCAATCTAGAAAGACAGCTAAAATCGTATTGGAACCTAACAGGGAGAATTCTAGTAATCAGTTTCACAAAGTCACCCATGCAGGTAAAGATAAAATTATGTCACAGCACCAACTTTTTGAAATGTGGCCCAATTCTAAATCTTCACATTCCACTAGCCAGGCGTGGTGGCGCACCTCTGTAATCCCAGCACTTTGGAGGCTGAGTCTGGAGGATCAGTGAGAGTTCGAGACCAGCCTGGGCTACAAGAGTGAGCTCAAGACCAGCCTGAACTGCGCAGTGAGACCCTGTCTCAAAAATAAATAAATAAATAAATAAATAAATAAATAAATAAATAAATAAATAAATAAATCTATCTTCATATTCCAGGCACCACCTTGCAATTTTGTCATTGGGCCTTACCAAAAAGTTGCTCTGGCTATGGTCAGGAGTCATTTAGGGGAAATGGATCTCCCCAAGTTTGCCAGCGAACTCCACATTAAGCAGAGCAACTTACAGCACAGGCATTCATGGCTATCACTTGTATTATCAGAAAAGGATTTACTGAAAATAAATTCAAATAAATACTCTCCACAAGTATGCTTTAAGAAGTGGGCACCCAGTGTGCCCAGCAGTTTGCTGACTGGCCTTTAAGCCTCCAAGTTCACAAGCAGGAAATATAAGGAGCTGACTAAAGATTAGCCAAAACTGTAATTGAAGCACTTCTGAAATTATAATTATGAAAAAGTAATTACATTAAATTGACTCAGTGTTTTGGAAACTTGCCAAATGCTTAAAAATGAGTAATGCCCTTTACTGTCTCCCTCAATACCTGTTAGCCAAAGTGACAAAGAGTTTGAGGATGTTACCACTGCTGAGAAACCTGATAGCACAGACTTACAGAGCTCATCTTAAGTCTATTAGTTGGCTTGTCTCACAGCTCAGTTTCCAAAAGTGCAAATGATTTGCTGCTTAGGGACCCAGATTCCCCAGACACTTTCCATACCATTTTTTATCTATTTATTTATTTACATATGTGTTTCTTTTCAAATAATAAGTAATGTCATTTTTCAGAAAATATGAGAAATGAATATAACTACAAATGAAGCAAACCTTATGTACAATCCATGTATCCCCAAAATTAACATTTCAGTGTTTTATGCATTTTATTTCAAAATTATATGTTTTGTAATTGATAGTATTGTTTTGTCATCTGCTTTTGTTTTCGTGTAATAATGTTCTCTAAACTTTCCTATGGCTTTGAACGTTATTTTAGCATACCATTCTTAACAATGACAGAGTATCTCAGAATACAAATACATAAATAATTGAAATGGACCCCTTTAATAGGACATGTAGACATATAGACTATTTTTAGTACTTCATTATTAGAAATACTAGGCTGAGATACAACTCACTACACATGTTTCTATTTCGTTGGAATGTGTTATTAAAAACCAGTGTCTTGCTCACATTCTTCGTGGCTGGGACAAATACCTGATGCCCATAACAAGGAGGAGAAGATTACCTGGCTCCCAGCTACAGTCCATGGTCAGCCAGAGTTGAGGTCAAAACAGCATGGCAGAAGGCACAGTGGAGAGATCAACGCTGCAGCTGGAGCAGATTGTAGGGAGGAACCAGGAGGGAGAGATGCCCTTCCGTCCCCACCCCCAGGATCCCAACTCTTAGGACCAAACTCTGCCCCTGCAAGTCAGCTGTTTTCCCTCCTGGCCCCAGTCCTCTTCTAAAAATCTTGCCTGTGAGCATTTGAAGCCCCAGCTGAACCACGACAGTTTTTGTACTAATAAGTAGAGCCTCTCCAAATGTTATGCAGTATCAAGTTCCTCCATCCTCTCATCAATGATAGTAATCATGAAATTTAAAACTATTTTCCTAATTGATAGGTAAGAAAATGATATCTTGTTGCTTTGCTTTGATTTTATTCCTGGAATTTGGTGCTATTTGCTTTAGCTTTATTACCCATTTGAACTGTATACTTTTCAATTGTCCAAAGCCAACTGATCTGCTTTTTAACTTATTATATATGTTAAAGGAATCAGGGTGTTGGTTCAAGATTTATTGGGATTTATTTTTGTTTTGTTTGCCTTTGCAACTCTGTTGCAGGCTCTTCTAATGAGTAAAGTATGAAGGATTGCTTTGTAATGAAACAGCTGAGCAATTATTCAAACTTAGTTATTAGTAGCATGGCCAAGCCTAATAATCAGAGCTCATCACTGCAAGAGCAATAGCCTAATATCCTTAATTTTGACTGTAAAAATCTTTAACATAAACAAATTTTAACAAGGCAATTAGTTCTACTTTATTTCTGGGAAAAGACATAGCACTAAATAATGCACCATTGCTTAGATCTTTTCTTCCTTTGTAAAAATATCATTTATATATATATATATATATATATATATATATATTATACATATATAATATATATATATATATATATGTTACTAATTAGTTATGTGGCCCTTGCACTTGAAAGTTTCAGTGATTATTCCATAAAATTATCGTGTTTTACTGCCACCTTACGGAAAATTAATAATTCCTTGAGTTTTCCCTCCTGCAAGCCCAACTTCAGACAAAAGCATCACTGAGGTCACACAAAACTCTGAGCACTCCCCATCCCAGGCAAGCTCTATACACATAGGTGGCTGAGCAGCAAGCTGGCCTCTAAAGAAATCTTGGAATCACTGAATAACACCCACATACCACACTCCTCTTTTCTCCAGAACTTCTAGAAGCTTTCATGACTGCATTTTCCTGAGCAGTACACAAAAAGCACATAGTGAGTCATGTATGCTGCTAAATTAGTGTGCATAGGACTTAGCTCTGAAGATGGAGAAGAAAAGGAAAGACATCACCTCTATGTAAAAACACAAACTTCAGCTGGAGTGCACTTAAGTAGCAGCTTTTGTTCAAGTGAAGCATCTCTTTATTTTTGCTTGCACCATGAAAGAATGCCACACACATGGCAATGACTGCATTTGCAATAATAGCTCATTTGCATGGACTAGAAAGCCAAGACAAACATAAAATATGGAGAAGACATCTTTAAGAGTTTCTTGGCACTGGTATTGCTCAGAAGTGGAGTCTTCTAGAATGCTAAAAAAATTGGGTAAGATTTCTCAACAGTTTAGATAATATCCTCCCCTTAATGTTTTAGAAACTAACATTAAAGGGTGGGGAGAAAGAGAAGACAAAATCACCTTCCTTCTGTTTGCCCTTTCTACCCCACCCAGGCTATAAGCCTCCAAGTTGGTGTCACCATTAGCCAGAGTGAGGATTCCCTCTCCAGTAAATCCATCGCTTATATCAGCACTGTGCTAAACCAATCAGTAGACTAAGCCAGTGTCACATAGTCACGATCCAGTCACTGCCAAACGCCCCAAAGTTTTGTGGCAATGTGTGTGTGCATGCCATAATAGAATGAGTATGAGGGTGTGTGTCGGAGGGTATGCACACACGCATGTGGCAGCGAGGACTGGACCTGCGATCTGCACTGAGCTTTACCTCCACTTCTCTTGTCCTGTCTTGTCGTCCTCCTCCTCCTCTTCCTCCTCCTCCTCTTCCTCCTCCTCCTCTTCCTCCTCCTCCTCCTCCTTCCTCTCTCTCTCTCTCTCTCTCTCTCTCCCTCTCTCTCTCAGCAGAGTCTCACTGAATTGTCCATAATGGGCTCAAGCTTGTGATCTTCTTGCCTCATCTTTCTTCTCTTGGCTTTCTATTCCCCAGCTAAAATATAAATGTTAGAAAAGCAGGAATAGGGGCCGGCAAGATAGTTCAGCTGTCTAAAGTGCCTGCTTAGGCAACCACAGGGACTGCTGTTCAATCTCCACCACCACATGCTGCCCCAGCCCCATCCCCAGGGCAGGCTGAGCTGGCCATAAGATAAATAAATAAAGTTAAAAAAAAAAAGAAAGGCAGGAATAAAAACAATCTCTCAACACATTACACTCTCTGACAAATGTAATTATAAAATAACAAATCAAAGTTTTCCCTACTACCCACTTTATATGTGTATCTTATGATTTGAGGAATTTGTAAATTATTAATGATTTTCTCTTAAGCATATTTACATGATCTTTCTAGCCTATGCCTGCCTGTCATATAAACCCTTTTCATTTTGTACAAAGACTTTTTAAAGCAGAAAAAGTCCATAAGGGTTGAGGTGATCCCTGACATAGGAACAACCTTGGTTGGAAATGATCTATAAATATTAAGGGGGAGGGGAGGTCAGCAAGACCACTGCGGATGTCCACGGTGGGGAAAATCACTAGGAGGTTGGTCTCGCGCCCCCGCCAACAGCCCTGATCCTGCTCCAAGCTGTCTGTGGAAGGAGAGAAGGATGAGAAGGACAGGTGCAGAGCCCCCCTGTGTAGGCTCTTCAGCAATGCAGTGTCAGCCAGGACCAAGAAAGGGGGGAGCGTTTATCCACTAAGCCTCTTTCTCAAACTTGTGTTTAAGGTTTTATTGTGAAAAGACAGACGTGTACTTCCTTCTGCTGTCAGACTCAGACGGTTTTCCCCAGGGGAGGGAGGTGCCTCTGAATCTTTGCATTGGCCAGGAAGAGCCCTGGCACAGAAGGGACCCATGAGGCTCCAAGCCCCAGGGGTTCTGAAGTCTCAGTGCTGGACCTATCTGGGCCTGAATGAGCAAGGAGAGGAAACAGGTCTGGTCCGGTCAGGTCCGGTCCAACTGCGGTGCTGCCATGGTGGAGATGTCCTCAGTGACCCAAGACAGGAGCCCTAGGCTCCTCAGGATTTGGTGCTTGTTTTTACATGAAGTAAATGATTTTGTGTTTTGACTTTTTTCAAATAACAGAGTCATATAAATACTTTTCTCAATTTATTTTAACATCATAAAAGCCAGAAGTGCTGGAGTAGAATGGTTTTTTAAAATGCACATTCAAACTTGGTCCTGCTGGTGAAACCCCCGGAAGGTTCAGTAAGAGGCGAGGGGCTTCCCCACACTGGAGTGGCCCTTCGCAGACAAGGTTCCAATCGCTAAGCCAGTGTTTACCAGGTAGACAGGCTTCTCTGAGATTCCGTTCCCCTCCTTTATAAAGTGAGAATAAAGATGCTGTCCTTATGGAACCAGGAGCAGATAAATAAGATCACACTTAAGCATATAGACACTAAAACTTCCCACATAGGAAGAGCTGAACCAAAGCTAGGCTTGGACCATTCCATAAATTACAGCTTATTGTTATTATTTCTACTGCTACAACTGATGATTTATACCCTCACTTGTCCCAGAAGACGTATAAGGTGACCTATAAAAATAAATAAAACGTGGCAAAATTACACAAGTCATAAGTAAGATGAAGAAACAAACAGGTCAAAAATAAGGGAATTATTTTTTTGAAACCCCATTTTTACTCTGTGACTCAATCAAGTTGAAATTCATATTTCTTTCTCATGAAATACTCAACAAACAGAAATTAAAACCAAGGGCAATTTAGCAACATTGAAACAACTCTTGGGAAGAGTAAAGACTTGATTTTTATTTCACACAGGTCACAGACTCCTGCTCTGGCTCCCATGAAAACACCAGTTATCAGAAAATAGGCTGCAGTTAAACTTTACAGTCTGGGGCACAAGGACCAACGGCAGAATGACACAGCCTCACTGGTGCTGGCCAGGAGAATCCACACCACTTGCCTTTGACTGCACTCCAGTCTTCCGCCATCAGGGAGTACAACATCACCCTGTCATTTAACAAGACCTAAAAATGAAGATCTGTCACAAACGCTATCTCCAAAAAGATATGCTGCATCACTTCCCACGTCAGGTCCCCAGGGAGGGCAGGCGTCTTGGGGTGTGAATTTACACAAGCCTACTTCTGAATATTAATTAGGTATGCACTACCTCCTCACAGAATTACTTTTTGCTATAAATTTTGTGTCATTACCCAGCAAGCTGTGGGATTAGCATTTTAAAGACTTGCTCAGGATGGCAGCTTAACCAATAAACACAAACACTCGCGGCCTCCTGTCGAGAGTACCCTTAAGTTCTGATGCCTAGAGTATCAGCATATCTGTTTATTCAGACAGATGGGGAGTTGAGAGGGCTGTCTCACTACATTAGAAAGGAAGACTTTTCTCTTTAATGCCAAGTCCAGTTAAATAGCTGTTGATTCCCTTGAGGTCTTCTTCAAAAATACAGTAGGCTAGTATTTAAACTCAATGAGAAAAATTTCTGCAACCAAATAAGGACAGCTGTCACGAGTAGTGGAACAATGAAATGTGTGTGATGCCAGATATTTGTCCTTCCTGGTATATACAAAACATGTATTACCAATTTAAAGTCATGCAGCACTGCTCAGGAGAATTTTAAGCACTGAGCCAGGAACTCTTCCAAACCTGTAAACCCTGATGTTCTTTCAGACTGCTGTGCTCACTGGACAACAGTATACATGCATCCTGATCTTCAGGTCAAATCAGGTGGGTTAGGATGATAGGTTAAGACAGGCAGGGATTATTAGTAGATCTTGTAAACGTGATTTTTCCCAAGAACAAGGAATGTTATAGGATATACCTTTGGCAACTGAAGCAAAAGTAATCCATTCAAACTGGTCATGTAAAACCAGTCTAGACGAGAAGCACTTCTTTGTAAGCAAATAAGTCAGCACCATTCACATGGATCAGGCCTCCTGACCCTGCTGTGCCTGTGATTGCAGACAGAACTTTCAGAGTAACTGTGGAGATGATTTGCAAGCTGAGGTCAGCCTGTGGTTGCCCCTGATATCCCTAAAGGCCACAGAGATTGAGGGCAAATGCCTAGACCCCTTTTCCAAAAGTGTAGACAACATCTCTCAGTTTACACAGATGTTTTCCCTTCTCGTGGCTGGGTAGGAGATGTCAGGGTAAGGCTGGAGAAGACCTCAGCCTAAATGTAATCTCATTCTTTCAAGCTTATTAGTGAGTTAATGACAGCACAAAAGCTTTTATTTCTTATTCAAAATTTCTTCATGAAAAATAGATGTCAGGCAATTTGAGGGGACACAAAAGATAACATGTTTTATAATCTCACTGTTCATAAGATATCTTAAATAGGTAATCTATAAAGGAAGTGGCAAGGTTGACTCACTACTGAGTAAGTGATCCCCTTTTGGGCATGGTAAAAGGCATTTGGACCTAAGTAGAAATAATGATTGTAGAACACTAGAAAATTTGTACATGCCCCAAATTGTACACTTTAAAACAACTAATTTCCTCTAATGTGAACTGGTGAGTTTCATCTTGATTTTCTAAAAAAATTTAATTATATTGAAATTTGGTGAAATTTAAATATGAACTCATATTAAACGACTTATGGAATTATTAATTTTCTTAAGTTTCACAATGGTGTTATTTCATATCAAAGATTAACATTTTTACTCATTTTTCAGAGTTAAGAGCAGAAATCTTTAGGCATACAGTATCATGATAGGGGCAACT
>PVJA010037455.1:0-20372 GCA_004027025.1 Myocastor coypus | reverse complement strand
TGTGAGGACAATATGCAATATGTCAACTTTCAAAGAAAAGAAGGGGGAAAAGAAAAAAAAAAGTAATGTGGATTTAGAAAGGTTAATGTTTAATTGTTTGATCAATCTTATATACCTATATGTATTAATCTAAACTGATCTGATGATGAAAATATGTAATATAACCATTGTTAAATTTAAACAATAAAAAAATTGAAAATAAATAAATAAATGGGCAAATATTTCATATTAATGGGAACTAAAAATAGTTTGGCTCTATGTACTTATATTAAAATAGATTTTAAGCAATAAACTGTAAAAGAAGAATAAAATAATTGCAAATTGAGAAGGAAAAAATTAAATAAATAAACTCTGAGCTTTACGGGACACTTCAACAGGTTTTGAATATCTTATTGGAAACCCAGCAAGTGCCTAGTTATGAAGATCATTTAGACAATGCCAAAATGTTACTTGTCTCTAAATGTTTCCTAACTGGTATACATTTGGCAGTTATGCAGTTAATTTGATCTGTAAGATAATCCAACTGGGCCAGAAAGATAGCTCAGTGGCACAAGTGCCTGCCTGGCAAGTACAAGGTCCTGAGTTCGATCCCCAGTACCACAAAAAAAAAAAAAAAAAGACCCTATTATTCAAATAAAATGACTTGAAGTCTAAATTTTGAAATCAATGTGTTTAATAAAATGACTTAATAATTATGACCATTTTATTATATTTAGTGAAATATTCTTAGCCATATTTAAATCTTCATATATTTGACAGTGGTAAAAAGCATTTCTTTTTATGAGCACAAGCACATATAAAAATTTTCCAACAAAACAGAATTCTCTATGAGTAGAAGGAAACCAAATTATTTCTACAAGTAATATTTGATTGTGCACAACTTCCCTCCAGAGCTTCTTAAAAACATTACATTTTTAATTAAAAAACTAATAGATCATCTTTTAATCTTCCTTAAAAAATTTCAAGCAAGAAACACAATGCATGGATACATCATAACAATGCATCCCATAAATACACGACAGTTTTGTTAACTAAATTGAAATTAAAAGAAATAACTTTAGCATATATATATATATATATATATATATATATGTGTGTGTGTGTGTGTGTGTGTGTGTGTGTGTATATATTTAAAACCAAACAAAGATTATGATCTTCTCGCTCAGTTAATACCCACTCATGTGAAAACAACACAAGCAGCACTTCATGAAGCTCAGGCACCTGTTGAACCAAGCTCTGCCCATTTTGCCTGCGTCATTCCAAATTCAGGTCTACTTCTGCGCTTTTGTCAGCTGCTGTGTGTACTGTTTATCTGATCTTTAGGGATTGTTTTTCATACTAATCCCACTGCAGCACCGTGGGGTCTTTTAGGCCTCTTGATATACGCAGCAGCCTCTTCCCTCTCCTCATCCTGGCTGCCTGGGCTGCTGGAGCTGGGTCTCAGCACATGGCTCTGGGCTCGTCCCTTGGCTCTAGCTCCTATCTGACAGGCGCTCACATTCTGTGTGATCGGTGAACACGAGAAGTAAATTCACTACAGGAAAACACACACATCGCCCAGAGCAATGGGGTGCATGTGCTCAGAGTGAGGCCATTATTGGGTGGGAGGGATTAATGGTAATGCGTCTTTTCTTACAATCAATTTTAGAACTTGGATGTTCAATGCATTTTTTATCACTCCTCCATCAAACACTGATAGCAATTTCCATCGAATGGAACATGACATTCCCCATCCACTGTATTCACGGGACGTGTCTCTTCCCCAAAGCCAAAGTGACCGTGAAAGATAAACATCGATTCAGGAAACCGAGGCTGCCGCAAGAGCGATAGCGCAGATCATACAGCAGGACTTCCAGAACTACCTCAGAAAAAGACAAGAACAGTGTGTGTGCGTGCGTGCGTGCGTGCATGTGCGTGTGTGTGTGTGTCTGTGTGTTTGCATGTGCACAGGACGATTCTGAGGGAGATCGCTGGCAATGCCTCTTTTACTGTAATGCCTTTCTCCAACTACAACATTCTCCATATTGTTGGACCACACCCAGTGTTGTGTTGTGGCCTTAGAACACAAAATGTGACCCCGTGTGGAATGCAGGCTGGGGAAGGCACCAGCGAGGATGGGAGATGAGTGCTCCTCTTCCTGTTCTGTTTCTCGGCACCTCCCAGAACTCCCCGAATTCCCTGATGAAACGAGTGTTTTGGCTGAGGTTTATCGACCTCACACCCTCAACTTCAGTAACACTGATGATGCTACAAAATCTCTGTTTGCTCATACACCTGTACAGTACAGTGGGCATCATCTATTCGATAATAATGTGGATTTAGTGATATAAAATGAAAAACACAGAGATACTAACATAAAAATAGAAATCCTTTCATAGCCCTGAAACATGAAGGCATTCAAAGTATAGAATTAAAAACAGAAACCTGGCTATAGCAATACACATCCACTTCTTTGAAAGTCTTTGATAAAATACCAGGACATCTCAGGGCAATTCTTTAAGGCTGGGCCAGCAGGGGTTCCAGACACTGCTGTGAGAAGACAAAGTGGTTTCACAGATAATGATCTATAATAATAGAATTACCAAATGTACGGTGACTGTCTTAGGAAATGAGCAGATGAGATTACAATATGTAAATTCAAGAAATGCCTACTCTAGCAGTCTGGCTCCTTTGGGTTAGAAAAATAATACAACAGCTATGAGGAGGAAAAGAGATTGGAGATAAAGACTGAGTCGAGTTAGTAATCTGATTAGGAACAAGGGATAAAGGGCAGTCGCCCTCCTCCATGAGGATCGTTGGGTATGGGCCCTGCTGAGAGAGCTCCAGGAAATAGCAAAAAATTGAGTAATGGCTCCCAGACCAAATCAAAAACATTCTATGGCATACTAATTCCAATGATAGAACCTAAAACCATCTTCTAGAATGTCTGTTAAGATGGTAAATCTGCAGGCTATAAAATGTTAAATTGTGGTCTTTGCCTCGCAGTGGATTTGAAAATCCCCAAAGGAGCACACAACCAGTGGGGGGGTGGGGGGATGGGGGGGCGGGGCTGGGGACCATGAACTAGAAGGGTAATGGGCGAGAAGGATGAGGCCAGAGGGTGACTTTAAGGCATACTGAGTGGGCAGAGAAGGACTTGGGGTTCAGAGGGTGCTAGCACTGAGGCAGTAATCTTACCACCCAAAAATGTTCCTCCTAAAATGATTGGTCCAAAAGTATAAGGTGTTCTTCTACTTTGTCTTTCAAAATTTGCTGGCAGACATTTTCTTAAGTGCCTGTGACTACTGGTACAACTGTGATAATTCTTCCTGCCCTAGTGAAACAAAATGCATACGAAAAAATATGCAAATACCATCAAATTAAATGTTTATATTTATTTTTACTATTTAAAAGCAGAGCTTCTGGTAAGATTTAAAAATCTCTGGTGATGGATAAAAATATATTCCAGAGTAAACATGGGAAGTTGCTTTTAAAAAGTTGCAAATGAGCCCTTAAGTGGATAAACTTTTAAATTAATTTGGGCCTTAAGTTTATCATTGCGATGATAAAACTGTGTAGTGTTAATAGATCTGGGAAGAAACTGTAACTGTTCTTGCTACTCACCATTAAAATCCCCTCACTATTAAAAGCTGCAATTAGATGGATCAATAAAATGACATTTTAAAAAATGTTGGGAGGCTGGTGTAGGTTGTCAATAAGAATGCATCAGCAACATTACTGTCAGCTGCAATTATTTTATAAAAAATGATTGTTGATGGCAAAAGCTAAGGGACCATCATCTCACAATAACAAAGGGAGCCTCATGCTGACATGCATTAAATGGATGGAGAGGTGCCTCTCAGGGTATGATGCGTTTCATTTTCTTGTAACATTAAGAACCGGTGAAAAGGGGCCAGGGAGATAGCTCCATGGCACAAGTGCCTGCCTGGCAAATGCAAGGTTGTAAGTTTGAACCCCGGTCCTGCAAAACAAACAAACAAACAAAAAACAGTGAGTGCCTCACTAGAGGCCTACCTGGCTCCTTTTCGTTTGAGAACCATCGGAAAATAAATTAGCAACAAATATCAGCAAAAACATTAATCTTGGTCACCTTCACCGAGAGCCTGTGCACTTACTCATCCTTATTTTTGTGCACAGAGAAGCCATAGCTACTTTTGGTAGTATACTGGTCAGACAGTGCGAGGGTCTATGTGAAAGACCTCCCTTCAAGAAGTGAAATGACTAATACTCCTATGTTTATCTGAACTTTCAACTCATTAAAATAAGTTTTAAATGACAGTGGGATATCTTGGGGTATTTTTGCATAAGTATGCCTTATTTCTTAATATGTATAGTTCCATAGGAATGCATAAGGTCTAATCAAACAATACAGAGGTTTAATTTAAAGTTATGGCAGTAAAAAACATGTCACTGGTAATTCTCCATACAACACCATCTTCACCTCAAGCACAGTTATCACCATGGTTCTGCCGCTTTCTGAAGCAGCTCTCGAAGTCCTTCCTCAGGAATGTCTTTAGTTACCCTCTCACGGCCACCCCAGGTCCTGAATCCATTCAAAGCATTGCCCTTTCAGGTTCACTCAGACTTTAAGGAAGAGCCAGGTATTGCACGATGCCAGAACTGGCGAAAAACATGGGCGAGGACATTCTGTGGTGTTTTTATTTGACAGAAACGATGTGCATGAAAGCATCCTGAGAAATGAGCAAACGATTTTGTCCCCTGTTGTGACGATGCTGTGTGTAACACTTTGCTCCTGGTTTCACAGCTGCTGTTAAATAAAACTGGTTCAAGACACTGAAGCAGCCAGGACAGTGACACGAAAGCTACTTATTCATGAAATTATTTTCTGTTCTTACCGTCTATTTTTCTCTTGGTTAAATGTCTACCAGTAGAATGGCTGGGCAGTAGGGTATGCAACTTTCTGAGAAGTTGCCAGTCAGTTCCACACACCAGCTGTGCCATTGTACACATCCACCAGCAACACATGAGAATTCTCTTTTCTCTACACCCTGTGATATTTGATACTGCAGTTCTTATGACTTTATTTATTTTCTGTATTTAGGACAGTGGCTACAGGGTCTACAGGGTCTCACTACGTAGTTCAGACTCAGTGACTCTCCTGTTTTCAGCCTCTCAAGAGCTGGGATTACAGGTGTGTGCCACCACGTCCAGTCTCAATTGCCATCTCAGCGGGCCCCAGAGGTGGGGCTGGCATGGTACGTGAGGGATGGAACCCTGGCCCCTGTGCTCTGCCTAAGTAGGCGTTTTCGTCCACTAAACTGTCAGCCCAGCCCTGACTTTAACTCTTCAGTGGTTGTGAGGTGGTCTTTCACCGTGATTTTAATTTTCTTTTTACATTTATTTTGATTAGTACAAGTTTCCAGTACACAATGTTTGCATGCCTGGTAGGGAGCTGGAGCTGGTACCTGTTCAAAACACACTCTGGTGCCATTTTTTATCCCCTTCCCTACCCTCTCTTCTACTATTTGTCTCTTGGTTCCCTTCCCCTTTAAGAAAAACCCCTCTCCCTACTTACCTTTGTATTTGCTCCTTATTTATAGATTGGGTTTCTCATGGGAGAAAAACCATATGATACTTAAGATGGTGTGTCTGATTTATGGTCTCAAATTCCATCTATTTTTCTACATACGTATGACTCGAGTTGATCTTTCTTTAGGACAGAATAGTACTCCACTGTGCATACAATCACATTCCTTTATCCATTCATCTGATGGTGGGCACAGAGGCTGCTTCCAGGATTTAGCTGCTACAGACTGTGTTGCCATAAACATGAGTACACGTCTATCACTGTAATGTGATGAATTTCTTTTGGGTAGATACCCAAAAGGGGCATCGCTGAGTCAAATGCAGTTTGTACTTTTAGTTTTTTGAGGTGTTTCCATGCTGATTTCCACGGTGGTTGTACTAGTTTACATTCCTACCAGCAATGTAGACTGGTTTGCTTTCCAGCCTTACCAGCATTTGCTGTTATTTGATGTCTTGATGGTGCTTATTCTTTCTGGTGTAAGGTGGAATCTCAGTGCTGTTTTAATTTCCTTAATATCTAATGGCTAAGCATCCAGTGTGGCAAATAAGAAAAAGAGTTAAGAGCAGTTACATTTTAAAAGTCCTTCTGGGACTTTTAAATTCGATAAAGTCTGCTGTCATTACCTGACCACAGCTTACGTTTTGCTGGCTGTTCTATCACCCCGAGTGTCTGTCCAACCTGTCAAGCTTTATGAGCTCTGGTGCCTCTTATGCTATTAGAGGTCTGATATTGTAAGGCCTTCTTTACTACACATCTTCAAACCAATGAGCAGGACTTCTACTGCATGAAGAAGGAGGACAAGAAGAAGGAGGAAGAGCAAGAGAAGAAGGGGAGGAGATGAGGAGAAGGGGGAGAGAGAGGAAGGGGAGAGCAAGGAAGGTGGGATCAGAACCCACAATGTTGTTGATTTGGACAAGCTCCCATAACTTTCCAAAAACAAGCTCAGATGGAATAAGAGGAAAGAAACATGGCAACAGCACAGCTTTGTCAACCGAACAGAGCTAAGTCAAAAAAATATCAAGGTCGGTCACATCCATCCTGATCTACAAAACTGCCTCGAGATTCCTAAAACCGAGCCAGGCACATGGTACGCTCTGCACACAGAAGGAAGCAGACCTCAAGAAAACAGAGAAACCACGGGAAACATCAACCAGCTGTGATAGGAGGCGCCTTACTGATCCCTGCAAGTTAGAGTAGCCATGTCCCAGGTGCTTTTCTGCTCTGCAGTCACGGTGTGGCAGTAGCCTGAGTGAAGGTGCCATCCAGCGGGGCAGGATTTGTCTTCCACCTCCTGAAAAATAGTTGTCCAGGTTTGTATCATAATGCACTTTACAACCTAGAGGCTGATCTCAGTGCGAGGAGTCCTATGGAGCTCCTGGCTTTCGAAGGGTACTTTTGTCACCAGAGTCAGCCTGATCCCAGTTCTCCACCTTGACCAATGCCACAACTCCCTACGGAGAGCACTGCCTCAGTCAGCAGCTTCAGTGTCATGACTTTGACATTTTGGTACTTAAAGAAAATAAGCGACCATCTTAAATTGCATTGATTGAAGTGTACTAATGAGACAATGCATTTGAGATGTGGCCTTCAAGGCACACTGAGGGCAGGCAAAGGTAGAATGTGTGGGTAGGTACACCCCAGCTATTCGCTCACCAGCAGCTGACCGTCCTAAGCCCTGCACAGGGAACCTGCGCGGCTTCTCAGCCTGTGTCCCACCTTGCCTTGGGGGTTCCAGGCTTTCCAGGCAATCCCATCACACTGATACAGCTTTTGGATGCTTTCTTCAAGATGAAAGAGTCCCTTTAAGTCCACAGTGCAGTTCTTTGGAAAGGAGGGCACCCGACCCTACGAGGAGGAAAGGCAATCTGAATTGACTTAATGCGTAAGTGGCCGACATGCTTCCTTCCTTTGGGCTTTCATTCATTGGGCAGCCTTGTGTTGAGTGAACTGTCCCCAGGCTTGGAGGTTATTTTATGAATGAAGTATGTTTATGGCCCAGCAAACAGTTTGCTACGAGGTAAATAGGAAAGAAAGGAGATTGTCATACCTGCTGGGAGAAGTGTGAGCCAGGTGTGGATTCCACCTTATCTGCTTGGGGCAGGCCTGCCACTGATGATGTCGTTGTGACTTGGGCCGTCCTTCTGTGACTTGAGAAACTGTCTTCCTCCAATTTCAAGGAAACCATCCCGTGATACTTAAGGAGACCAGTAAACAGCAAGAATAAGGAAAACGTCAAGACAGGGAACAAAAATTTTTATGAAAGTGATCAAAACTTGTATCTGAGCCAAAAGAGGAAAGTTTTTTGCCTCATCTGTAAGTCTAAAACAAATCATTAAAAATGAGATAAACACATCTATAAAACATTGCACTAAGTATTTTGCACGCATAGATACAAGAAATCTAACAATTCTCTGTGCTTACAGTATAGGTGATGTCTGTTCCATTTCTATGAACAGAGGACGGGTGAACCTGAAATCAACAAAGGACAACAAACGACTTAAACAGTAATTAATGAGCACTAGGGTAAACCCATACCATTTTAAGAACTGAAGAAAATGTGAATGTGTTTCTTAAGATATTTTCCTGCCCAAATCATTAGGATTTTATTCTTAATTATATTTTATTGGTATATTTGGGCTGTACGGAACAGTCACAACCATCAGAGAATTTGTACCTGCACATATATAGACTGGTTTTTCCCCTGTCCCCTGCCCTCCCTTCAGGCCCCCCTCCCTGCCCCATTTAAAACAGGCATTGTTTTCCTTCCTCTCATATTTTGTTTTTACTTCTCCCTCCTTTCCTCTCTTCCTCCCCTCCCTTGCGCTCCTCTTCCCATTCCGAACCTTTCTTTCCTATTTCAAAATACATTTTGGTTCTTCTTTGTGCTTTCGGTTTCTCACACTGGTGAAGATCATGGGAATTTTAAACATCCCTGGGTCTCCTTGCACTGATAACTGCGGCGAATCACGCGCTCGCAGCTCCAAGGCAGGGAGAAAAGCTGTCCTCGCCGTTAGCGCCACTCTAACGCAAAGGTTGAGGGACACGCGCGTGCGGTTGCGAGAGTGCTCCGCTGGACTCTGGCCTGCTGGAAGCCAGCGCCCTGGTGCTCCCCACTCCCACACGGGTGGGGCACTGACTCTCTTTTTTGTCTGGGGTCCCTGGTGTTGCCCTGTGCATCTCGATGACAGAAGGAAAGAAGCAGCGACCCTACCAATGAATCCATATTGCTGTCGCTTCAACTAGAATATGTAATGAAGCGGCAGCCGCGCAATCCTTGTGTGCAGAAGGCGCTGCGTGATTCTGCGAGGAGCCAGGGCCCCACGCGCTCAGGCCTCCTACCAGCTTCTTCCCTACTTCAGAATATTTATTACGAACGTGTAGCCAACACACCCACCTCCAGAGGCTGCCCCACCTTACCACTTTGCCATTCCCACGGGTCCTGAGCTTCCTCTGAGAAAGAGCTGAAGAATCAAAGCCCCGTAGGGTGTCTCCCCTGGTGACTGGTAGCTTCTTGGAAGACGGAGGGGGTCTTCTTTCCAGATGCAGGTAACCAGAAGTGACGGGTGAGGAAGACCTTGGGGATGGCGGGTGCCAAATGCCCCTCTCTGGCGAGCCGGGCTTGCTTTGGCTGAAGGAGTGTGAAGGCTGGCACCGTCCTGGAGGTGGCAAGATGGCAGGCAGTCAGCGCGGCGCGCACAGAGAGAGAAGGGGTCACTTTGACGCGGCTCCTGGAGCAGCTTGTCATTAAACTTAGATGGATGCGCTCCCCACCAGATGTTGCCTTCTTGCCATTTGCCAGCCGCTCCTCGGCTCCCCATCAGCTTCCATCCGGGCAAGCGGGGCCCTTCTGCATGCTCACAGGGTGATTAGAAAGTCACAAAGTTGACTTCGTAGACACACAGTGGCAACCATCGTCGTGGTTTGATATTCATGCTGTGTACCTGGGAAATGCCTCTTTTTGCTCTTACAATTCCCAATCTATCCGTTGCTTGCCTTGATCAAATATGGTCCCACAAGCACTTCAAAAATATTTGGTTTCTCTCTGCTCTTCTACATGTATAGATGTACATCTTCTAGATGTATAGGATTTTTTTTTTTTTAAGGTGTCATGGGATCAAGTAGCAGTTATAAAAATTTGCATTGGACTGTTACAGAACAAACTGCTTCCATAGGAAATCTAGCCAATGAATATTTCGGTGGTGGTAAGAAAAGAAAGCTAATGTCGGAACCATCATCTCACTATCTTATTTTATTTATTTTTTGGTGTTAGAGTCAATGCCAAGGCCTTGCCCATGCAAGAGAAGCCCTCTATACTGATATATCCCCAGCCTAGGGTAGTATAGTCTATATAGAGAGACTATATATAGATTTTTATATATAAAGTACATATTTCATACATTTTGTGTATTTAATGGGACCAGAAATTTCTACCGGAAAAGAAATAAACTTCCTCAGGAAAGAGGTGGAAGGCTGAGGGGCTGTGGAAACGGGGCCACTTCATAAAGGAGCCCGAGAGGAGCCAGCAGGTCCCAGACAGCGAAGAGACACAGACGGCAGGACATGGCAGTTACAAACACAGGCACACAAAATGGAGCACAGACTGGACATTTGTCAAATGCTAAGCAGACAAAGACAAGAAGGGATCTGGCAGGAGCGGGCTCGGCGCAGCGCGCGCTGGCTGGGCTTTCTGCCGTGCTCGTGGGCTGCTGCTCAGCCTGTGTTTCTGGGGCTCGCTCGCTCTGCCGCCCGCCCGCCCGAAGTCATTCATTAGTACCGTCCAGCTGCTCCTGTTCCCGGAGCCAGCTGTATCTTCACCTCTTTTTCCCCCCTCTAGCTCTTTCCCTTAGAATTTTCCTGGTACGCTACAGTGGAGCTCGGGTTTTAGGCCCCGAGCGCTCTCTCTAACAGAGGAAGATAATTACAGCCTTGCAAACTCTCAGGGAAAATAATTGTCCTCGAATTCTCACCAACATAGTTTCCCCCTTGGTGAGAACAACAAACGGCTAGGAGAAAAACAACTCCGGCGCTGACTTGTTGCTTTTCTCCAGCCCTAGCGCTTAGCGGGAGGAAAGCCGCGTGAAGCAGGAGTGGGGATAAAGGCCCTGCCTCATCACCGAGGCTGCTTGCTTGACAAGGAATTAAGCATGTTGATTTGAAGGCGTTATCAAGCCCACTGGCTGCTGAAAGCAGGCCGCCAGAGCGCCAGGACTGCTCCCGATTTCAAGATGAGGATCAAAAGAATACCTCCTTTTGAGTCCAAAATTTTCACTGCAGCTTTTGTCTTTGTGCCAAGAACCGCATTCACAGGGGAGTTCAGAATTACTTCAAAGACCTCATCGTCTTCCTCTAATCCGTCATAGGTAATTGCTATATTCCACATCTTAGTTGACATTCCTACAAGAAGTAAACATTTTAATTACTCTTTAATTGCTATTTCAATCACCTAGGTGTCAGAGAAATATATTAATTAACATGTCTACGGTTAGAGTGCTGTAGCCCGAGTGAGCTATTGTACTGCCACCGACTCACTGACGTCTTGCTGTTCTCCAAATAATGTGAAAAGACCGCAGCGTTTGCTCCTGGGCCCCGATGATTCCCTTTCAGGGCAAAAACACTGTAACAAGAAGCAAGCCGCACCATGCAAGGGGTGGAAAAATATCCCCAGTAGATGAGCTCCTAGACAGCAGTTTCCCCCACCTGTCCCTTCTCTTCTTAAGGATAAACAAGTACTACACTTTAAAAACGCTCATAGTTTCAAAAATCTTCAGATGCCGAAGCAGACAGAAGTGATTATTAGATGGCACTTGATGCTCTTCATGGAACCCTTGAAATGATTGATTTCTGCAGACAGCTGCCTGCACCAGCTGCCCCGCTTCCTGAGGCCCTCCCGGCCACAAATGCCTCTGCTAATGGTGTAATGCTCAGAAGTCTGAGCTTCTCCTGGGGAGAATTTATGGGCCGGGGGTTCTAGAAACACACACAGCCCATTTATCCTCCGCTTCCTGTCTGTCTCTATTCATGGAGTCATAGTCAAGTTTGGTACAAAGGAACGCTGTGACCTTAGCATAGGCAGCTCTGAGGGTACGGGCACAGCCCGGTTGTCTCATGTCTGCCGGGAGCGGGAGGCAAAGCAGCCACACACATGCGCACACTGCTAAGCACGGAAGAAGCTTCGGAGGTGCCTGGTCCCCACCGAGTGCCCCAATGTGAATGGCAGAACTGTCTTCTTGAGTTTATTTAGAAGAGAAAGTGGCAGGAAGTAGAGAGAACGTTGATAAGCAGTGAAAAAAGGTCCAAGAGTAACGGGGAAAGATGGTGAATTTACGGTTTAACCTTGCCGGGCTAAGTTTCAAATGCTTTCTCTGCATTTCACTCATTAGCTGTGTGAGAGCTTTCAGTCTCATAAATCTTCCTATGTAAGGTAGTTAAACACTTTTTCCAAGACTTTTCTTCTGAAAATATGACTTTTTTCCTTGCACATCACCTTCTAGAGATTTATGCCTCTCAACTCTGTCGTCCCTATGACAGCCTTGTTTGTTTTCCCCTGGTGACAGGGTCTCGTTATTTCAGCACAGGCTGGCCTTGAACTCTCTGTATAACCCAGGTTTGGCTCAAACTTGTTCCCTCCTGCCTCATCCCATGCCCAGCTATTGACTTCCTTTTTAAAGGCAAACCTTTTAGATCTCATGATCTAATCAAAGATTCATACACCTCCAGCAGCTTTCAGAGCAAAGATGAAACCATAAGCTTATCCTACAGAGGAGAAAAAAATCAGGTGTATTTGAATTAATTGCATTTAAAGATGGCTCAACAGCTTACTCATTAAGCTTTCAATGTGGAATCAATTCCCAAATCAATTACTTCTGCATTCCTTGCAAAAGCAGTTGAAGCATCTATTAAAAAATTCCATATAATTTCCATCTCACAAATGAACAAACTCAATCCATCAAAACACATTTTGACTGAAGTGCTTACCTTTGCGCTAGACACTGCAGAGAATACTAAAGTGCAACAGATGTCAAACTCTGCCCTGATGGAGTTTAAAGCTTCTTGGAGGAGGCAAGACAAATAAAGTCACCTCTGTGTATACACAGAGGACCAATCCCAGCACTCCCTTCAGATAATAAGTGCGCTGTGAACTGTCAGGCCCTGTGTGTATAGCTTAAGGATATCCCCCTGCAAGCTTTACTTGTCTCTGTGTTGCTTGTAATACCCAATGCTATGTCAATAGTTTCTTTGTAATGTTGTTCAAGTAACGATAACAAGAAAGTAACACTGTGCACATTCAACGGAGACACAACTATTTTTGCACAGTTATTTCTGACTTGTGGTTGCTCACCTAGGTGGATATAGAGTCTGTGGCTATGGGGCTCTGATTGAACCGGAAAGGTCAGAAACCATCCAAAACTGTGTCTGATTGTCTCCAAGGAGGTACAGATCACACCCAGCATATGCGGTACATGCACAGGACGCTGAGGGACAGGGATGAGGTAAGGGGAAACAGCACCAACGAATACAGGCAGGAAGTGCTCAGCTGGCAGGGGCACGAAGGTCCCAACAGTGGACAGGAGGCCACAGGCTGCAGAATGCTTCTGCAGGGGGACCTGGACACCAAGTGGCCATGATCTCAATGACAGGCAATAGGGAAGAGGAGAAGTGACACTCAGACAGTGGGTACTGTAGCAAAATGAACTTTAGAGCCATGGGTGCAGGATTGGGCTTCCAAATAGCCATGTGTGGACAGAGTCCACGAGCTGAAAGGCCACCGAGGCCGTGGTCATAGGAAAATTCTTATGAAGAAGAAATTGGCAGTAAAGGGACCACACAGATACTAAGACTGTTTGGATTTGAGGAAAAATAGTTTGATCCTCGAAAACCATATAGTTAAGCATTACTTAAATAAAAAAATTCAATAAACATTATTTCCAAGCCCTAACTAATTTTTCTTTCATTTTAAGAATTACTGGGTAAAAATTATACTATCACATCCCCTAAAAAAAATCTGAAAATGTTTTTGTTGCATCCTGTGGAGCCGAACCGGATGGTGAAGAGAAATCCTGACTTGCCATGAAACCCTTCTGCCTTCCTCGCCTGCATTTCAGCCTGGTGTCTCTGCCTGCCAGGTGTGAGGCTTAGGCTAATGAGATTGGCAGTGAGGTCATTGTCCTTGCTGTTGTTGTTTCTGCCTCTTCCTCTTGGCCTTCCAAAGAGCCAAGCGTTTGTTAATAACCTGAGATACACCTGCATTCCTAGAAGGCCTGAGCTGCCCTGCTCCCAGGTACCATAGGACAAAAGGTGTCAGAGAGGAGAGAGACGTGCTCTAGAGCGGGCATATCCCGTTCCCCATAACAGGTGAATGAATTCCTGGTTATTTTCCTGCAGACTTCCCTGTTGAAAGACATTTTCTCAATGTTTTTTAGTAAATGTATTAGAGATCTTTTTCTTTGGAAAACATTTTGACTCCTGGGAATGATGGAGTTTCAATTAAGAATGCCACAAATCCTTTGAGAACACATATTGTAAAAGAAAACAATCATTTTCTAAAGAGTACTTATACATGCATTTAAGCTTAGTCACAGTAGCTGAGTGCCATGTAGGCAGAATTTGGGGTTTGGTATTAGAGCTGCAAGCCTTTCAGCCTAGTGCTCTCCAACCTGGTAGAATCCCACTGTCCTTGATTACTCAAGATCCTGAATGCTGGGCCAAGGAGATAGCCCAGCAGTCTAAGGACCTGCCGGTAAGTACAAGGTCCTGAGTTTAATGCCCTCTGCATGCCAGTGCGCACACACACACAGGCATACACCACTGATTCTGCTATGGTTAGAGAAAGGAACAGATTCCTCTGGGTGAAAGGGCTGAGAGTATTTCTAGAGACGCCAGGCACCCCAAAAAGCACAGATTAGCATGACAGAAGAGTAAGAACACCTGCTGGACCTGTGCACACGGGACACTCTAAACTTCTCTAAAGCAACAGTTTAGGTTACTCAAGTAACCACTTGAGTGGCTTTAAACATTCCAAAATAAACATCCAAGCATGTTTTTTGCTTTGTGAGATATACTTTTATTATTTTTGAAAATGTCTAAATAATCTCTAATTAGAAGACTATTTGGAGCTTCCAGAAGTCATTAGTGTCTATTCAGAATAGCCTGTAAACTCCTCTAGACAAGTGAGCATTCATCTTATCCAGGGGAACCTCTGTGAGCCGGGTTTCCCAGCCTTTCCCAGTTCCTGTCAATCCAAGCAGAGCACCTAGTGTGCTGCTGACATCCCAGCAAAAGCCAAAAATGACCCCTGATCTTGCAAAAGACATTAATAGCCTCAAGAACCTATGGCAGAGAGTCCTGGCTCACAACATGGGAAGGCTGGCAGCACCTCAACATGAAGGTCAAAAAGGTCACAGTGCAGATGTGTGCTCCTTCCCAGGGCAGAGGATCCGCACCTAGCTCACCGAGCTCAACGGTTAATCATTAAGAGAAGCACGGTACAGTGACACTCGGTTCACAACCTTAGCTTGTTTCATGGTCTAGAAAAGATGGCCACATCTGTGGCCATGCAGGAAAGATGGCCGTGGCCATGTTCATACTCAACACAGAGCTGGCAAGGGAAAAAAGCGAAAGCTTTGCCAAATGTTTCTGTTTGCAAACCTACCTGTGGTCCATGAACTGAGGGACCCTAATAGTCATACTTAGGGGTGTTAAATTGAGGGCTCACCCATATATGCTAAACCGCGTCCCTCAAAAATTTTTATGTCAAGGTTCTAACTCTCACTTCTTCAAAGTGTGACTGCAGAGAAACAAGTCCTGTGTGATCAGCTATTGCAGATATGCACACAGCACAAGGTCCTTCATCTGTGCAGCGGGTGTCCTTACAGGAAGGGGAGGTTTGTCCAGGACTGTACACCCAGGGAGGGTAGCATACAAAGGGAAGGCACAGGCTGGGGTGACAAGGCCGAGGCCACAGAGAGTCAGAAGCTGCCCACCATCTCTGGAAGCACGAGAGAGGCCAGAACAGGCTCTCTGTGCCCTGCCCACACCTAGCTCCTGGACTTGCAGCCTTAAAAACTGTGAGATGATAAAGTATCTTTAAATTACCCAGCAAGTGGTGCTTTGTGATGCCATGATCAAGTGCCTTGCTGCTATTCATGAGCAACTGTGCAGAAAGGGCTCGTGTTTGTTTAACACTAAAGTGGTAGTGATTGCTTTTAGATCATTTTCTTTTGGTTTTACCCCAAATTTTACTTTTGCAATCGCCACCATCAAAACTTCAGGATTGCAGGACTGTTGTCAGAATTCAGAACATCTATCTCCTCTGAAGAGAAACACAAACCCACAGGCTCTGGCTTCTGCTCAAGGGTTTACCACTCGCCCCAGGACAGGTAATTCAGGTCTGTTTCTCTCTACAGAGCAGTGAGCTAGAGCTACCTGGCCTTCCACATAAGCCAGGCAGGAGGATGAAGTCCAACCTCAGCGTCTGCCACACTTCCCCAAAGCATGCCACTGCTTTCAGACTGGGCTTTCAGTCTCAAGTTTTCTTCTTCCCCCTGATAAATACTGCCTCTCCTGGAAAGCCCTCCAGGATTTTCTTTAATCAGAACAGTGCGTCCCAATGTACTATTAGTGGGTGGTTTCAAACCTGCACATCTTACACAACACAACATCAGAACTTCCTTGAGAGAAGGCACCATCGCGTGTGTGTTTGTGCGTGTGCATGCACATGTGTGTGTGCGTGTTCTAGGGGTCGGACACAGCAACCGGCTCATCGTAGGCAAGCACCCTAGCGCCTGGCCACCGAGCCGCACATCCAGCCTGGCATCGCGTCGTCGCATTCCCTGCTGCACCTAGCAGAAGCTTCCCACAAGTTTAAAGCAAAGTGAACTTTCTTAGACTAAATAATAATTTTCTTTTGTATCAACAGGGATCATTTAGAAATTCCCTGTGCAAATCCACATAAATATTCCGAAAAGTCCCATTCACGTATGTGGCAAAGAAATTATTACAACTTTGTTTGGGGAGTTTATTTTTGTTTCTGGATAGTTTTGATGGCTGTTTTGATATGTTTAGTAACTGTTATGACTTTTTTTCTATTTTAAAAATGCATTTGCTTTAATTAAAAACAAAAATAGGGGAGCCACCTGTCATGTGCACACGTTTCCTGCCATGTGGGTGACACAGGCCCTGAAGAGCTTCTCACTGACTGAAGTTGTCCAGTATCCTGCCCTTGCCAGTCATCAGACTTGTTTATAAAAACACAAAACACGCTATAGACACACAACATACCTGCGTCAAACTGAATCAGTTTCGATGGAGTCACAGTAAAATCCTTTCCAACTGTAGCTGACACTTGGTTGACCTTAAGGGAAAATAAAGTCTTTTTTTAAAAATAAAAATAAATATTCTGTAATAGAGAAACGTTGATTCTCCCCATACTAGACTAAACTTGGGGTTCCTAAATCTGTTTTTAATATTAAAGTTTTTTAAAAATTATAACAAACCATTTTAGATGCAGGCTACATAGATTTTTCCTAAAGTTAACTTTCTGCTTCTCCTCTTTAAATGATTTAAGCTTTGGAGAAGGCAGCATAAATTTTTAAGTTTTATTTTTCTGTCTTATGAGCACAGTTTTATTTCATTACCTTCCCTCTACTCCAATTCGATTTTAAAAACAAAAGAGAGGGAGGCAGAGGGGAAGAAAGGAGAGCACAGTCCTGTTGAGCCAGGTCTGTCTTAGGAGGGGTCCTGCAGCTCCAGGACCCTGAAGCCCACAGGCCCCAGCAAGTCCACTCCATTTTCCTGCCTGGGTGGAGCCATGCTCTTCCCAGACCTGAATGAGAGCTCTGTGGAACTGACAACCTGGTGACCAGCAGTGCCTATGGAGGGTACAGGGCTCCTCCTGAGAAAGCTAACAAAAGCACACAGGGCTGGGGGTCTGAAGAGACTACAGCCTACTTCCCCATCTCACCCCAGAAAGGTGCCCGGGTGAGTGCTAGCGAGTATCCTTGACCCGTATGGAAAAGAAGCCATGGGTGAGATTCTAAGTAAGCACCTACAGTGGCTGTCACTTCGAAGGATTTCTAGGACCCTGAGGTGGTCAGGAAGTGGGTTATCATAGTTCTGCATTTTCTTATAAAGGAGTAGAATGAGCGTACAGTGCTAAACTTTAAAATCCCGATGTGCATTGTCTCAGACAGTGACTCCCCGTCAAGTCTGAGGCTCTAACTGGTATTAGCGATCTGCAGCGGGAACACCTTGCTGCGGCTGTCACCTCCTCTCCTCCACTTGCTCTGTGTCTACCCTGCCAAGGCCCCCCACTCCGCCTTCCATCAGGAATGGGAAGCCCATTGTACACCTGGCCCCACCATATGCTAGAGGTTATTTTTCCCTGTGTGGTTCTCACACATGCAATTACATAGTATTTACCCCCACTGAGTTTACAGAACTCTAGGTGGGGAAAGCCACAGTCGGTCTGAAGCAAGGTATTTGGAGAAATCAACCAGGTAAAGGTGCACAATGGAGCCCTGGGCAGGCAGTGTGGGATGAAAGCACCTCCCTGCTTGCCTGTTCCTGGGCAAGTGGGCCACCAAGTCTAGCATGGAGCGGTAGATCGCGCTCTAGGTAGCTTTCTGCAAGGACCGGGAGGCTGTTTAATGGAGGCCTTCCTAGAGACACACTTTCTAGAGACTTGGCTGTTTCTGCCCAGCAAGATGAGCAGCAGGACAGCCCCAGACCTCCACTAAAGCATGTGGTGCTTTCGACTGGGGACCAGATTATTAGAAAGCTACCCAGGGAGATTCTTTTCTTTGCCACGGCCACCTCCTGGAAAGCTGTTGTGCATCCTAAGTTTTTGGCTGTTTTCATAACAATAAAGAACAAATGCGTCCAGCACAATGAGCACCTCCATTCACTGGGAGGGAGATTTTGAGTGTGGGTACGGTGGAATGCAAGCTCACAAGGTTCTTTGGGGGACTTGAAAGCACTATCAGAACTGAGACATAGCCGATGTGCTGGTTTCCCTAGAGGCTAATATCTGTGCCTTTTTTCATCAAATCAAGGAGGAAAGTCCCTCAGGCTCGCGTGCCTGGTGTCAGACCCTCTCCTGGTCTCATTTTCACCATGAGCTGGTATCGTAGCAATTCCTAAGAATCTATGGTTCAGCTCCCTGGTGCTAGAGGCATAGCAAACTGACTCATCCAAGAGCAAGGAGCTGATTGGGCCAGAGGCAGCACTAGGGCTTAAACCCATGCCCGGCCAGTGCTGTACCAGCCAGCTGCATCCCCCCACCGTATATCTTATTTTGAGACAAGGTCTCACTAAATTACCTCACCTGCTTCGGCATCCTGAGCAGAGTTGCTGGGGTTGCATGGGTGTACCACGCCCAGGCTTTGATGACCTGAAAGTCTCTGTGCTTCAGGGTATCTGCGCTAATTTTATACAGCAAGGATGACTGCTAAGATGAGTGTAAGTCTCCTGCTTTGCCTCATTTGCCGCAGAAATGGGAAGTGTGTGGCAACCTAAGACAGGGACACTGGGAGACTGAAATACGAACAGAATATACCATGTATGACTTTTCTTTCCAAAGCGGTGTTTAGTCAGTTTCACTAAGTTGGTGCAATGTTCCATGAAACCAATCTTTAAAAATTAAAGACTATATGGAAATTAATGAGATAATTTTTAAGTAAGAATGGACCTTAAAAAAACTATTCTAGGGATTGAGAGTGTGGCTCAGTGGTAGAGCACTTGCTTTGGGTGCGCAAGCCCCTGGGTTCAATCCCTCCCCAACATTGCCAAAAATAAAAACTCAACAATGTAGGCATTCATAAACTTAAATGAAAGGTGAGAAGACAAGGAAATTCTATCCTTGAAGTTTATAGACTTTGAAGAGCCCTGAAGTTTGAAAACTTTTCGGTCATGATTTTTTTTTTCCTAAGAAAACCGACAACATGAGTTTCAGCTTGATAATTGGGATTTTACAGTTATTACCTGTACACCCACGAAGGCAGATTCCATGGTGTGTCCCCTCCTGGTCACTTCCAGGGGCAACACGCCCACCGCCTCGCAGACCTCATACTCTGTCTGCGACCACTCAATGTGAGACCACTTCAACTCCAGGCTGCACGAAAGGAAAGACAAGATTAAAAGGGCTGCTATCAAATATGCATAATAAACTTTTGTGGAATTATCTGCTTTATGGGAGAACCACTGGTTTCCATCCTACGGGCAGCAATAGCTGATCAACCTTTGCCCAAGATAGAAATTTGTTATAATCATTTGATGACTTTTAGCTCCCAGTGGATTTTTACTAACATTTTCTTATTTGATCCATGCAATAAATGACCCTGGGAGGGTGACATAGCAAGAATCAGAATTTCACTTTACAAATGAAGAAACTAATATTGTGGAAGGCCTCACAATTACTAACGACAAAATAAAAGACTCAAGCTTGAGTGCTTTCAAAGATGGAAACCGGCAGTGATTAAGTTCAAGGAGCCACTTATTCACAGAAAGACACTGATGTGAAGTCTTCTTATCATTTGGCCTTCTTATCCTCGGGAGTACAACAAGACCTGTTCCAGACATGTACCCTCTCCGAGCTTGGGTTCAGCTTTAGACATTATGTTTCAGGATGTGCCTAGGAATTACAATGTACACTAACAGTTTAATAACTGTTAGCTGTGAGGCTATTATGGGGCTAGAAGTATAGATTGGTAGGAAAGAGAGAGAGAGAGCAAAGAGAGAAAGAAAGAGAGAAATGGAGGAAGAAAGAAAGAAAGAAGAGAGGGAAGGCAAAAGAAAGTGAAAGAAAAGAAAGAAGAAGAGAAGGGAAGGG
>PVJA010037454.1:0-20384 GCA_004027025.1 Myocastor coypus | reverse complement strand
GGCCTCTCCTCTGGGTGCTGAAACTGTGGATTTTATTCCCACTTTAGAGCAGCATAAAATGGATAAAGGGAAAGATACTGATTTAATAGGGGGTAAATAACTACTGATCTTGATCTTGATCTGATTCTTGATCCACTTTTCCTTCTACTTCTCTGTGGGAATCTCTCCTACATCCAAATGGGCTAATTTTTTAAAAAATGTAAATGCAAACAATGAAAACTACAGTTATAACCTGTAGCCTTCCTAAGTCATGACTCATAAAGACTTAGAGCAAAACAGGTAAACAGAAACCCTTGTGAAGGATCACAACTTCGTTGTGAAGTGAAAAGTGAAATAGAAATGATTTGCTGCTGAGAATAGCTGTATCCCTTCCTGTAGCCTAAGAGCAAACCTGCCCTGGTTTTTAAAAAAAGGTCATGGGAAAGGAAGAAATAAGATGGTTTCCCTTGAATTTTTCTCCCAGCTTCCCTGTTGTTTATCAAGATTGGTGTAAATGTAGCACTGATTTCTTAGTACATCAAGTTGGGGAATTTGTAAAAAATGCTTTTTGTGCATTTAGTATTTGGGAAGTGTATTTATCTTGTTCCTCTTTTTTTTTTTTTTTTGCAGGACTGGGGATTGAACTCAGGTCCTTGCTTTTGCAAGGCAAGTGCTTATTCTACTGAACTATTTCCCCAGCCCTATCCAGTTCCTCTTTACATCCTCAGATGCTAATTAATGGAAGAGTTATTAGCATCACGGACACATCATGGGACCTTAGGAAGCAGTGACTGTGTGGGTATACTCAGCATACCATAGTGTCAGCCATGCTGAAAGGACTAGAAACCTGGAAGACAGAGCCTGTGCCCTCAAGAACTGTTCTGATTAGAACATCAAAGTACAGATGCAAGAACATCCCTCTTGGCAATATAGGAAAAATATTGTATAGTCGGTTATAGGAAATAGGCAATGATAATGATTTTTTTTAAATAGCTGGCTCACTCTGCCCTGGGGATGGGACTGGCACAGCAGGTGGTGCTGGGGACTGAACCATGGTCCCTGTGATTGCCTACGCTTTCGTAAGCAGGTGCTTTAGACCGCTGAACGTCTTGCTGGCCCCCATAATGATAATGATTGATTCTTGTTGACCTCAACTATGCACCAGACATAGTTCTGTCTTAAGAACACCACATGTATTGATGTGTCTAATTCTCTAGCAGTTAAGAGCTAGAACTGTTCTAACTTCCCAGTCTACACATGAGGAAATTAAGTCAAAATAGCTTCGGTATGGTGACTAAGATTTGTACTTGTAGTACAGCAGTGGTGTCTGAATTCAAACCCATAAATTAACTTTGGAAACTGCTTTTAATCACCTTACTGTACATTCAGTTATGAGGAATTTCAGTACACTAGCTTGGTCAGTGTTCTAACTCAAGTAGAAAGAATGCTGCAGTTGAAAGAGGCCTCTGAGAAAGCTTCTTGAGGAGGTTGAACTTCACTTGAGCCTTGATGCAGGGGCGTGACTTGACCTTTCTAGGTACTGAAGGAAGAGAAGGAAACTCTAGGCAAAGATACAAGGGTGTCAAGGGTCAGCAGAAGCTTCATGTTTTAAAATATCAGGGATTAATTGTGTTACAAATTTGACTTATGGCAGTAATACTATAACGTTACTCATTTTTTCAAGTAGGGAAGCTGAGACGTGAGGGTCTATGTGGTTTGTCTAGAATCACACAACTAAAATCAAACAAAGCCGAGTCCACAGCTTGAGCAATTGGCTTTTCTGGGTGGGTTGGTTGCTAGAATCTGGACATGCAGTCTCTCTGGGCGGTAGCTGAGGGCTCCTCCATAAGCACATACTGAGGTTTCTTTCTCAACTCTCTTTCAGCTTCCATCACTGGACGACTTGGTAAGTCCCTTTTTATTCCCCTTCTTCATCTTTAGAAGTCTGAATTGCTAGTCTCTATCTCAATTACTTACAGGATCAGGCCTTGTGTTCCCTTTCCTCCTTTTCCTGAGGGTTGCAGTTGTGGGACAGCAGCAGTTGTTACGGTGACTCTGAGCCCAAGCATGGGATTATCTGGGAGTCACTCTCACACCGAATCTGCCACTGCACTGCACAAACAGAAGGCTGGGATATGGCTCACAGAGATCACAGGAGAAAAATTTCCTCCCTACTTCATGTAGGAAACTAGTCAAGTAGATGCAGTGTGCAGAATCCTGAGGGGAAGAGACAGAGACGCCACTGCTTCCAAGGGAGCAGCTGCAGCTTCAATAACTTTGCCCCCAACCATGTATAACCAGCTTGCCTCAAGCATTCTCTGCAGACCTTTATTTATATTAATAGCAGAGAGCCCAGTTCTGCGCTTGTTGGCTGTCTCTAGGATGCTTGGCAAAATCTGTGGGGCTTCTTCAAATCCACTGAGCACTTCTTGGGACCTGTGGGCTGTCACCCTGCTCAGACAGCGGTATCCAAGGCCACCAGAGGCAGTGTCCCCCTCCCCAGTTCTTGGGTTTGCTATTTTTGCCTCAGAACCCTGGTCACATACCATTTGTCATATTCTATTGCCTACCTGAAGCAAGGCCATAACTTGGCAGGACTCTGCTAATGATTCTAGCATGAGGAAATGAAACAGTCTTGCCTCAGCTACTGAGTGTGGTCAGCCTCAGAGCCCAGGAACTCAGTGCTGGGCCTCACAAAGGCCTTGGCAAGGGCTGCCTCCCCCAAATCATAAAGCCATCTGCGTATCACAAGGAGCAGCAGTTTGCTTGGACTAAAGCGGAAGTTTCCTGCATCCTCCAGCAGAAGGAAATTCCTCCCTCCAGGAGAGGAGATGACGTCTAAAGCTCCTTACCCCAAGCAGACTTGGTGAGAATTTCTCTTCTCTTCAGTAGAAATAAAATCATTCCCACTGAGGACTATACATCTTGTCCAAGTCTTTAAGAGACTATTTTTTAAAATTCTGCAGAAACTCATAAATATTGCACGCTTTCAGGTGTAATATTTGCATTCAACATTCATTCAAGTGACTAAAACATTCATTAGGGTGACTTTTACAGATTTTGTCCTTGAATGGAGGAAAGCTTTTATATCCTTTATAAAGTAAAAGAATGATATCTTTAACATTTAGATATAATTAAAAGACCTATTTGGGCAATTCTTTCAGAACAAGGTAAGAATATGTAAAGTTTCAAGCTTTAAAAAGGCAATAAACTCTTTATTTATAGATAGTTCTTCTTATCTAAGTATAAAAGCTACCAAGAAAAAAAAAATAAATGTGAAGTGTACTTAAAATTTTATGGTAAATAGCACACCCTGAAATTGAGATTTTAGTTTTGAAAAATAAGATATTACAGTAGAAAATGTTTTACTTTCTACTTCACAAAAGTTATATTTCCATAGGCAATTTGTAGAAAATTCTGTCTCTAATATCGATTATTGTTGAAAAGTGTGGCAGCAGCAGCCACAGTTTCAGGCAACATAACTGTGTCCAAGGAAGCAAGGAGTGGGAACGCGTAAAGCAGGAGACTGAAGCAAGAATTATATAACTGCTTTTCTCCTTGCCATGTTAAGGCTAAAACTTTCCCCAGATCTCCCATTCCCCTGTGCATCTCCACCTTCATCCATATGACATTTTGACCTAGACTGGGATCACATAGGAAGAGTCGAGGCCATCGTTCCGGAGGCCGGTGCCTTCCTTGTCACTGGCTCATCCTTGGCCAGTGTGGGCAGATCTTGCTGTCTCCGCTCCTTAGTGGTGTGGCGAGCCACTGAAGCAGTGGGCACCTCACCTAGGCACATCCATCTCTTATCCAGGCAAATGACAAAGGAACAAAACACAGGCAAGGGATGTATTTTAGTTTTAAGGGGAACCAGGGTGGTCAACGTCATGGAAGGACTACTGCCCTGAGGCACGGTGTCCCTGGCCTTTACCAGAGGCAAAGCTTGATTGGGGGAGGGTGTCCTGGTTGCTGCGGGAATGATGGGAAGAACAGGGGAATGCATGTAAGGCTCGAGAATTCAAAGATCAAAGTAGGTTTGGAAAAACACACAGGAGCAGATTATGGTTAACTGGTAACCTGAGTGTCTGCTAAGACTACTGAGTTTGAAGAAATGTGGGTGAGTCAAAATTCTCAGCTGTAGCATTGGCCTTGCTTTGAGGCACTAGGACTTTATAGAATAATTGGTAGCCTTGGTCCTCGTCTTTGGCCTGGAGGTTAATTTTGTCCCCATGCCAGCCACAGGCCGTGCCCCAAGTACTAAGGCCTAGGACAGACTCTTGACTCAATTTATTTTTATGTGAACTTGTTAATATCAATCACTGCCTTCTCTACCTCACCTCAAGCTGGTCCTCACATACCACTTACCAGCTTCCTGAACTACTGCATCTGGTAAAGAACTATAGTTTGGGGAGCTATTAAAGGTTAGGATGGCTCTTAATAAAAAGAGTAAGAAAAATAAAAATGATGCCTTGTCTGGGTAGCTACAGGGGGGGGGGTCCACTCTGATGAAAAGGATAAGACAGGCCCACCCACCCAAAACAGGAAGCTATTTTACAAGGACGTGTTGGTTGGCTGGAACCTAGTTAATCATTATCTCAGTCCTGTTTCATAGCTGAAATCTCCATGGCCCAGGGGGCAGTTTCACCTCCATGACATGCTCATCTCTGTTTCATGTTGGCTTCAGTCACTAGTCATTTTGCCTTTTCCAGATTCTAGGTGGTCACAGGTTTAGGACAATGGCTGGAGAACACTGATCACAGTCAAATAAATCCCTTGCCTCAGTGTCCTCCATCTGGAAGGGAGCATGAGATTAAGCAAACTCAGGGCTAATCAACCTTGCTTTGCCAAAATTGAGATAAACACTCCTTAAATGATCAACACACGTGCAGAGCTGAGAAGGGAGTTGAACGAAAGATACTCAGTAATAAATGACAAAAATGAAGGCCAAGCTTTTTTCCGCTTTGTTCCTTTATTCTTACTTCTCTGTGTTATCTATTTAGCATTTAGACCCAAGTGAAGAGTTATGATTTTTAGTAAAAAACACACTTAAGTCTCTCAATGCCTTGGGAGAAAACATAAAACAAGATTTTGATAAGTCCTAAGGTAAAGGTCTATAATTTTGATTATTCCAGGTCTAAATAGTGGTCTTTGACTATCTCATGGCTGTTGAGGATGCTCTGATTGCCTCTAACTTGTGCTGCAGTTGCTTTTCTTGTTACAGCTCACAACTTGATGATAATAAAATGCGTTAAATAAATACTTAGATTAAAAAAGAATCTCAGTAAGAATTTTTTTTGCTGTGCAAATGTAATTAAAAATTTAATAGTCTCCCAACCCAGAAATCTTCTCCACATATGTAATAGAGAAAACAAGCCGCTTGTGTTACACGATAACCATCACGGGGGTCCCTCACTTATCTTAAAATTATCTTTCAGACACCCATGTTATAAGTGAAAATCAGTGAAGTAGCAATGCTATAGTTATCTTAGTATTCATATATATTTTAAGACTTTATAAATGCTTCCCACGCTCTCATAGCCTTTCTCATACTTTTAAGAATACTTCTAATGTTTTTAACCATTTTCTAAGCTCATGAACCTATGTAATTTTAATAACATACATATACTGTAACGTACAGCAGAATCCAGCAATGTAGAGAAAATCCTTGATAAATAATTTAGATTAGGGTCATAGGGATAGCTCAGTGGTCTAAGCCCCTGCCTGGTCAGCACAAGGACCTTGGTTTGACCTCCAATACCGTATGTCATGCTAGCCCATTGCAGATGCACTGAGCCAGTTATGAAACCCGGAAGGGTGACAAACCTCTGTAATTCCAGCACTGAGGAGGCTGAAACAGGAGGATCATGATGAGTCTGAGCTGCATTGTGAGACCCTACACCAAATATATATATATATATATATATATATATATATATATATGTATAAAATGTAGATTATGTAGATTAATATTTTTGGAAAACCCAGGAAACAGCAAGTCCATGAAAGACAAACTGTGAAATAGCAAGGGACTACTGTATACCTAAATAGCAAAGGACTACTGTATACCCAAATGTGGTGCACATCACAGGCAACCCACTAAGAAGTTTCAAGGAGAAGAAGAATCTACTCCTTTATTTAACCAAGCAGATAAAACTCAACCTTACACATTTTCCAGATGAACCATAGTTCACAAGCAAGAGGACTCCATAGCACCTGTTAGGCCTGTACCTAGATATCCTTTCAAATCCTCACATGCTTCTAGGGGAGCTTTTCAGAGCTGGTTGGATCTAGGGTGTGTGATACTGGAATACAGGTGTGTGGTACTAAGTCAGTCCACTGATTGGAATTAGCATAGTTCACAGAGTGGCTGAATGGATTTCCTGGAGACAAGGAGCCATACTTGGCATAGTGGGCACCACACAAAATGCTTGTAGTCTGAGTGGGAGAAGAGGGAAAGGCAGGATTTCTGCTGCTTCCGGCTCATCACCTCCTGCCTACCCTGCCATGGACTGTTTTTCCTCTGTGCTGCTTTTCTGTGATGCCAACTTGCCTTGAAGAGAGTCAATGATAAACTCAAACCTCTACAAACTGAGCTAAGTGAACCTTTCCTTCTTTAAATTTGGCTGTCAGGTATTTTGTCACTGCAAAGAAAAAAGTAAGACACTACATTTTGTCATATACAGTTCATCTTCACTTTGTCATGATAACTGCAGAGACTCTGTGCTAGCTTAATTGTCTTTTTTGTGTGGAAGAAAAACAAGCTCGTCACATTTTTATGACAGCAGGTAGTTTTGCATATTGGAGCAAGGCGTTCACTCTAAAGTTAGGTTCTTAGCTTCAAACAAGAACTGAGATAGGGAACAATTTCTCCAGATGTTAATATTTCAAAAATTGCACCACGAGACTTGCCACATGCATTTCTCAGCTGTTATGAAGATTTATAAGCATTTGAAAAGGGTGGAGAAAGAAATTCTGAAAGAAAAGGGTAAAGGAAATAAGTCTCTTCCCTTATTTTCAGTAGGGAGAATTAAGTCCCTCTTCAATTTGCATTTATCCTTTATTTTTCTGCTTCCGACCCTTCATATGTCAAATGCCTTAGGGCCCAATTTCGTACAAGCTCAAAATTTTCATGCCATCAAAGTTGAGGGGTTAGGAGCACATGGCTCCCTGTGGTGTCACTATTTGGAATGATGTAGGCATAGTTCTTGTTTCTGAAACCAGCCTCTCGCCTTTCCCATAGCTACTTCTCACTGGTATTGAGCCAAGAGGCTAGAGTGTGGCTGAGATTAGCTGAGAAGATAGGGTAACCTGTTAACTATGAAATCTTAGGATACACACATGGAAGAGTTCCCAGGGCTTTGCACATGGATTCATGGCAAGAATGTGAGCAGAGCTTTGGCAGTAGTGGGCCGAGACCTGGCGTCAACTCCACGGTGGGACATATATAATGGACAGTAGACCCTGGCCTCAGGCCACCAGTGTCTCTCCACAGTAGTCTACACTCATGCTGTACTTTCCCCTCTACGTTTTCTTGGCCAAAACTCCCTCTGTAGCACATGTTTCTTTTCCTACTTTTAAAAAATGTAAAGTTTTGTTACTATTTACGAGTGTCTTATGAAATTCTTTGTTTAGGACAGAGAACACCTAGAACCAATCTCTAAAGGAGATTTCAAAATGCCCGAACCTGGTAACAATATGAGTAAAACTACAGCTTGGATCTTTCTCCTAGGTACATAACTGACCTCAATTTTTTGTAATTTCCTTATCTACAAAGCCCATCTCACCACATACCTAGACCACATATAAAGGAAAAACCTAATTATTTTTCCTACTTCTCATCTTAGGTTTATTTTATTTTATTTATTTATTTATTTATTTATTTGTTTATTGTCTTTTTGAGACAGGGTCTCGCTGTACAGTTCAGGCTGGCCTTGAGCTCACTTTTGTAGCCCAGGCTGGTCTCGAACTCTTACCGATCCTCCTGCTTCAGCCTCCCGAGTGCTGGGATTATAGGCTTGTGCCACCACACCCGGCTCCCATCTTAGGTTTATTGTCTATGGCTAACAGGAAAAAAAAAGGCAATAGAAAATCAGTAAGAGAAAAATAATTTTTGCATACATACACATGGCTTCCCCTCACCTCCCTAAATATGACTCAAAGAGGAGGGCAGATGACTGGGATTTCAGTACTATCAAAAGCTACCAAAGGAAAAGGGGTTTGTGGTAAGGTTGTCCTGCATGACAGCTTGTGGAAAGCCAGTGAGATGAGCAGTAAAGACCTTATTAGGCAAAGAATAAATGCAGAAGGAAATGTATTGACTCACACTCTGTGAGACCTGGTGGGACAGGAAGGGGAGGGAGCCCACTGGGGTTTGGAGGGGATACTTTTCAGGGAAGGAGTTGTTAGCAACTGGTTGTTGGCAACTTCATTTTTTCTTGTGAAGGGCAACCAAAAACGGAGAGTGTCTGGGCTTCTGGGAAAGTCTCCATTTCAGCATCTTGAAATGTTGGTTATCAGGGATATTTTGGGATCCAGAATGTGAGAAATGTTGTCATTATTCCTCTGTCTACATGAAATATGAAAAATGTCTTTATTGTATTATTGTATAGAAAGGATAGTGGGAAAAGGTTAAACAAGTGCTATTTAAGAAGGTTTGTTGGCAGACTTAAGTTTTAGGATGTCTTCTGGAAAAAAGGTTCAAGAAAGAGAAACATCTTTATGAACGGTAATTTCCTTTAAGAAAACGTTTTCCTTATTTTTAGAGCATTCCTTATTTCTATTGATGCTCAGTGGCCTTTAGCTCAAAATAAGTCATATGTGAGAGAAATGTATTTTATGATGGCATCTTCTGATACCCTTCACACAAGCAATGGTGTTAGAGGGGCATCTGTAACACAAGGAGCCCTGGAGTGGGTGTGGAGGTCAGGAAAATGCAATTCTGAATTCCATACCTGAGGACCTAATCCATAGGAGCAGATTGTAGGGCTTTTGAACCTCCTGTCGTTGTTCAGTCATGACTGGGTCTGCTTAGGTCTCCCTCCTGAAGTAGCCACTGCTCAGCTGGAGAACCTGTAATCTGACTAAGTAGTTGGCCTCTCTGGGACCTTGAGGACCATGCAGAGCCAGGTGCTCCCATCTCTTTCACCAGAACCTCTGCCGCTGGGACTGCAGCCACCTCTGCCTAAGACCCATTTCTCTTGCTTCCTCAGCAGCTATTCCCAAACCTGTGATCACCCTTCAACCTCCATGGACCACAGCTTTCCAAGGAGATACATTGAATTTGACTTGCAATGGATCTGATTTCTATGCAGCAGAGAAAACAAAATGGTATTATGAGCATAAGAAAAAATCATTAAGAGAGACTTCGGGAAACGTCCTACAGGTTCGTGAAACTGGGAAGTATAGGTGCCAGCCTGGAGATGCTCCTCAGAGTGACCCTGTGTTGGTGACCTTTTCTACAGGTGAGAAAGGAAGTGATTGCATGACATCTGTAAGAATTGCTTCAGTTCAGTTTAGCTCTCTCCGGGTTCTAGGAACTGTAGTCCTTCATTCTTCTCTAAGCCTTGACCTCACCTACTTCCAGTTTCACATTCTTCCTCATTGTGTACAAGTATTTTATCCCTTGAAGATTGTGTGTAGGCCAGGGAGGTAATTCAGTGGCATAATGCCTGCCTGGCAAGCGAAAGTTCCTAGGTTTGTTCACTGGTACAAAAGAAAAGCAAAATTGTGTTTAAATATTTAACAGTAAAAAGCCGGGCGTGGTGGCTCATGCCTGTAATATCAGCACTTGGGAGGCTGAGGCAGGAGGATTAGTGTGAGTTCGAGACCAGCCTGGGCTACAAAAGTGAGCTCAAGGCCAGCCTCAACTGCATAGCGAGACCCTGTCTCAAAAAAGACCAAAAAAAAAAAAAAAAAAAAACAATACTTAACAGTAGTCAACCAACGTTCTTGCACATGCACATAGTCAAGGAAATGAATTAGTTATAGGGAATACAAAAAGTTGAGCCCCACCCCTAGGGCATGCGGAGCTGCAACAGAGTCTGTGCCTGGTGACATGTGCCCATAATCCCAACTGCTGGGGAGGCTGAACACAGGAGGATCACTAAGAGTCCAAATTGTGTAGTGAGACCATGTACAAATAAATAAATAAGTAAATTTAAAAAATATTGTTTGGGGCCCTGCATGGTAGGACTCTTAAGCCTCCTCTCCTACAGGAGAAAATACACACAGGTGAATATACTAAGCACAGAGCAGAAAGCAAACAGTGCCATGAAGGAGAGGAGGAGTTGAGAAGGCCACAGCTTCTGGCCTTCCATCCCCATCTGTCTTGCATCACTTCTTCGTCCCAGCTGTTCTTGCTGATGGGTGCAGTTCCCATATCTCTTTGTGCAGTTTCGCATCTAGTTTATGCATAAAGATCTGGGGCACCTCCACAGGCATGGCTCTGTAGGCGAATCAAATCACCATAGTCTTCTAAGAGAAACAAGAGAGCTAAACTCAAATTATAATCAGTCTTGGTTACCTTTCTTTCATGGCTGGGACAAAATACCTGACACCCCAAAATTAAGGAAAGACAAGTTGAGATAGCTCGCAGTTTGTGGAGGTTTCAATTCGTACTCTGCTAGCTCCAAGGCAGGGGGCACATGGCAGGCCAGCAGTGCTTCATGGTGGCAGAAAACAGCAAAGAGCAAAGGGACAAGCAGCTAGTAAGCCTCTCTCCATTCCTTATATTGCTTTCAGACTCAGGTGTCGCACTCACACCCTGTAATCCCAGGTTTGGATCACAAAATAATCACAAGCTCTAGGAACTTCCCCCAATGATTGCATAAAGCTTTGGGAGGACAACTAGACCCAAACCATAATGCAATTTTAACAGCATGACACTTTCCACAGAAGGCCATATTCACTGCTTTTGGACCTAAATTTGTTTTTTTCTAACAGTATTCCTGCTGCACAGGGGTACTATACATTGTAATACTACTTCTTTGTACATTTCTTCAAATATTATTTCTCTGATGCTCTTGCTCTGAGATTTGATGGGAAGATGGATGTTGATTTTTACATATTCTTTGACATCAAGGATTTTATTACATCTTCTTTGGGTTTTCCTCTTTATATTTGAATCCTTATATTTTGAATCTGTCCTTAAGTGATTGAATAAAGATGCCTAAGGATTATTTGCAGTTGTATCTAAAGCACGATCTGGAAGGAGGTGAATGTACTTGGGTCAGGAGATCACATATCATGAAAGCAAAAATGAAAATATCACTGTAATACAGGAGACACAGAGGAAAAAAATAACTCTGTAAATGATGACTATTTTTTTTCCTCATTTTGCTTTTCTGAGACAAGGTCTTCCTATGTAGTCCAGGCAAGTGTTGAACTTAACCATGTTGTCCAACGGGGACTGAAACTTGTGACCCTTCTGCCTCAGTCTCTGAACTGCTGGATCAACAAACATACACCACCAAGCCCAGTTTCTGAGTGAAATTTTCTGTGTGTTGCTTTCAGGCTCCCTCATCCTTCAGGCTCCTCCTGCTGTGTTTGAAGGTGATACGTTGGCTCTGAAATGCCGGAGAGCAGGAAAAAAGAAACTGGCTGTTGTGAAATTTTCTTGGAACAATAAAATACTCCAGATTTCCAACAAAAACTTTGATCTTTTTATCCCAAGAGCAAGTTCAAGAAACAATGGCAATTATCAATGTATTGGGTCTGACCACACAAAGTGCACATTTAAATCGAATGTAAAAATCATCAAAATTCAAGGTAAACTCTTTGTTTCATATAAATTCATTTAATAATGTCGCAATAGGGAATAAGATATGTCATTAGGGAATTTATAGGTTCGTACTGGAACTTTGGAAGCACCAGAGTCCTAACTCCGCTAAGAGGCAGAGGAAGTGGAACAACTGAACTTGAATAAAGCTAGAGAGAAAGAAGGTGATAGAGAACTTGTGTATCCTGCTGTCTATCTGAAGTTTCCAGGGACTGAGAATCCAAGCCTGTTTCCCTAGAGCACTCTATATTCTCATGTGAAAAACGTGACTTACTTTTTCCTCTCTAGAATTATTTTCGCTTCCAAAGCTGACAGTCACAGCTACTCAAGCTATAGAGGGGACCTCTGTCAACCTGAGCTGTGAAACACATCTTCATCCAGAGCGACTGGATACTCCTCTTCAATTCATCTTCTTCAGAGAGGACAGAGTCTTCCTATCTGACTGGAATGAGTCCTCGGAGCTCCAGATCCCGGCCATCTGGAAAGAAGACTCAGGACTGTATGGGTGTCGTGCTAAGACAGTGGCACTGAACATCAGCAAGCGCAGCCTCCCCCTGGCCATCCAGGTGCAAAGTGAGTGTGGGCGGGACCAGGCAGGCTGGGAGGGGCCTTAGCATCTTCTTTACCTCTCCTGCTCCTCTGGCTCTGTGGGAATGGAAACTTCCCAACAGAAGTGGGTTCTGCTGTTCTGATAGAAGCGCCAGCTTTAGATGTGTTAAAAAAGAGGGTGGATGTTTAATTTTTTTTTAAAAAAATATGGTACCCATTATCACTATTCACCATCAAGATACTTCCTCTCAGTTCAAATACATGTGTCTCATTATTTTTGCCACTCTCTGAAAGAGTTCTGGAAGCCCTGTTTTGTCTTTAGTTGGGCCATTGTGACTGACTGAATGACTTGAACCAACTAAAAATGTTCACCTCTCATGATCACTTCGGCTTTGTGGAAGAGCAAAAAGTCACATGGTGGCATCTTGGTTACTTTTCTCCCCTTTCTGAGACAGAATACCCTGTGCTCAAAATTAAGGAAAGAAAGGTTTATTTATCTCAAAGTTTATGTAGGCTTCAGTCCATAATCAGCTGGCTGCAAGACAGGGTGCCCTGGTTCGGTGGAAACACTTCAAAGAGGTAGAAGACAGCAAAAGCAACAGTGGGGAAGTCAGCCTCTTTTTCTCCCCTATATTGTAAGCAGGCAACCCACCATCTGGCCTGGTGTAGCATTCACACCGTCTTCATGCCCTTCCCTTGCACAGCATGTTTACAGAGTAAGCACCCTGGTTCCCTGCTGAATCTTTTAGTTAAACTAAAGTTGATACAATATATCAACCCCTATGCCTGATAAAAGATCCAGTAATTAAAGAGGCTGTCAATGCACTGCAATGTTTTTATTTGACAGAAATTGCTGTATTTGATCAATATGGTATGATCAAAGAACACATCAAATGTTTAAGTTTAAAAATGTATTAGTATAAAAGGAACATCATTAATGTCTTTCAAAATAATAAAAAGTATGTCCCCTTGCTTTGATCATACTTACCCCATCATTCTCGGCAATGTATTCTTCACTGTAATAAGAGTTTTAAAATCCAAACATTTGCCGTAGCTTTCAATCACTTGGTGTAGACTGGGAAGCGAGGTACTTTAATAAAAGGAAAAAAAGAATTTCATTTCCACTTCTATTTTCCTAAAAACACCGTCTTCCCCTCACAGGTTGTCATGCTACAGTGACGGGGCAAGGGCTAGGGAAGATAATGCACCCTGGGACTTAGTGTGCACGTTCTAGCATGGTGGGCTTGGTGTAAGTTGCTTAGAGCAGCGGGCACCTGACAGCAAATGAGAGTGCTAGCACAGTGTATAACAGAAAAGGAGGCATATCCATATAAGGACACATACGATAAATATCGGTTTGCCTTCCAGAACTTCTGGAAACATATGTGGTCCATGCGGGTCCAACACAGCCACTATGGCTATTATGTAGCTCTCAAAATGATTCAGATAACCTGTTGAGTCGAACAAACCCCCTCATACTTCTCAGGGATAGTCCATTTGTCTCTCTTGTGTTGTAATGTACTATGTCGGTGCCGAAAGAAACGACGAGAAGACCCGATGAAGGTAGCTCAGAGGACTCACCAAGATTCCCTCCCCAGCGAGCAAAGAACCTCCGAAACAACCCAGCTTTATTCAGGATAGTCAGTGTGATCTCGTGCACAATCACCCCAGCAAAGGAGAACCGTGTGCTAAAGCATTAATGTGACCACAATCTCATCAAAGTAAAGGAGGGCCACGTGCTTAGTCACGAGCACAACCAAGTCCTCCATCAGCTTTCATCCTAGGGTTCACTCAGAGGTCAACCAATAGCATTTCAAGAAAGGGAGCATGCAACAAATATGGAACCCACAGGTGAAGCTACCCTACCGCAGCTGCCTCTGGGCCCGGTCCATCACATTCCGCCTTTCAAAATGCCCATCAGGCTACACTCTTGGACTATTTTCTATTAGGACAGAAGCCTGACACATTCGTAGGCTAGGTCTACAATCCATAGTCCATTGGTCACATGACTGTACCTGCTGGATAGTAAATCTTTAAGTCACATAAAATATGACTGCCCAGTACCCACTCTTCCGTCCCCAACTTGGCCACTTAGCTGCTGTCTCCTGTTCATGTAGGAATCCCTGTGTCTGATGTCGCTATGGAGATCCATCCCTCAAGCCAGGTCACTGAGGAGGAGACGTTGATCCTTGTCTGCTCCGTGGCTGAAGGCACAGGGGACATCACATTCTCCTGGCACAGGAGAGATACTAATGAGAGTGTGGGGTGGAAGACTCAGCGCTCCCGAAGAGCACAGCTGGAGATCCCAGTCATCTGGGGGATGCACGCCAGGGCGTACTACTGCGTGGCTGACAACAGCTATGGCCTTGTCCGGAGTGAGGCAGTGAACATCACCGTGAGAAGTGAGTTGTAATCATCACCGACCTTGTTTATTCTAAGTGTATTTCCTCATATTAGGAGTGGATGCAGTCAACATTAGTTTCGTAATTCTCCTTTGTTTCCATTTTATCATCTTACCCCATGATAGACAATTTCTTCCATTAGAAAATTAATAGCTCAGTCAAGTCAGAGCAGAGCAATGTAACGTTATGGTGAGGTAATGCTGGCCAGGAGCCATCTCCCTCCTGGAGGTGACTTTGTCTGTCTCTTCTGTGATCCACCTCAGAGTCCCAGCTCCCTGGCCACCTTTTACTGTAAGCGCACAGTTCTGTCTCCTGTCAGTTACATCTCTCCTTTCAGTAAGTCATCCACACAGCAGCACATCAGACCCACGTTCTCAAGAGAAACAGAACCGAAGGCGGAAGGCAGCTTCATTACTTAAAGCCTGAGGAATTGTCAGCTACTGAAATGCATATAAGAAACCCACAAGCGTAGAGATCAGAGCCAGAGCCCAGCTTGGCTCACTGAGAAGACAAATCTTACCAGATCCTATGATGTCTGTCTTACTTCTTTTACTTCCTCTGCCCCTGAAAGGGTTTCTCAGTCAACTTTGGCAGTAAGGAAGTGGTTTCCACTGGTCCACAATGCCTTGCCCATTGCAGTTCCAGTGGTGTTCCTGGCCCTAACAGTAGGTTTCTATTGAAGCTGCTGCTTAGCTAGGTTCCTTTGTTTTCCTTTATAATAAAGCTTCTGAAAGGAGTTAGCTCTGCTCACTGTGTTCACGTCTCCCGTTCCCTCTCCAACTCAACACCACCCAGTGCCTTCCTCCGTCTGTTCTCATGAGCACCACCAGTGACCTCGCTGCTGCTGCAGCTGTGGGCAATGCTCGTTTCTAGTTTACTTGACCTACCTCCAGCTTTTGACACAACTCCTCCTTCCTTCTTGAAGAACTGTTCTCGCTAATTTCCAGGACAGCCTCTTGGTGTTCTACCCACTTATCAGATGCTCATTTTAGCCTTCTTTCCTTGATTCTCTTCATATTTTCAGTCTCTAAATTTTTGGGGCCCTATCCTCAAATGTGTGGCCAGTCTTTAGGACATTACACCCAGTCTCCTTACTTCAAAAGCACTCATAACTCCCATAGCCTTATGACTCCCAAACTCATTGTACAACCTTTAACTGTAGTCTGAACTCAAAGGCCGTATGTCAAACTACTTAGCTGAGTATTCCACAATGCTAGCATCTCAAATTTGACTAACCTGAAGCCAAATTCTTGCATTTCGTCTTTGCCTAGAGCCTCCTCTTAATCCATGCAAAGCTTATTCCCTGATTCGGGTCCCCATTCTTGACTCCTTTTTTGCTTTCTCATTCTCTATATAATCCAGCTGCAAAGTCTGAAGGCTCTGCTTTCTAACAATAGTCAGAATCTTACTATCGATCACTGTTTCCGCTGTTGCCACCAGGCCCTGGCCTCCAGTGTTCCTTGTGGGACTACAGCAGCAACATCCTCTGGAGTCCACTGCTTCTCTTGTTGCCCCTAGTCTGTGCTCCAGAAGCACCGGAAGGAACAGCGAATCAGTTCATTTAATCTTCGGTTCAAAAATCCTTCCCTGTCTTTCCACCTCTTTCTGAGAGACAGACATGTTCTCAGCACATCACCGGGCCTGCCTCATCTAGCTCTCCTGCAGTTTTGCGCTCAACTTTCCCTCTCCTGCCACATCTTCCACCCCAGCCCCTTGCCATCCACGTTTCCCTCAGACTTTCCAGGCACATTCCTACCTCAGGGCCTCTGCCTTATTCATCCTCCAGGTCCGTATGCTCACGCATCACTTCCTGTAAGACTCCACTTACCTTTCCTCTGCACCCTTCCCTAACCGTGCTTTATAACACAGCTGCTTTTTAACCCACAATATGTGTACCTCCCTTTGATGGTCTTCTCCCCTTCCTCTTACATTAGCCAAGTGAACGTGGACCCTGGTTTTGACCGCTATTATATCCCAAGTGCTCGCTCAGTTCTGGAATCGATAAACATTTGTTAGAAGAATTAGTTTTGCATACACTGTCTCTGTTGATTATTGTGACATTCCTTGGAAAAGTGAATTGTTAACAGTTTGGTCATTTGCATACAGCAGTCGAGTTTATGCGTGGAAGCTCAGATTTGAGCTCAGAGACAGACAGTAATATCACAGATCTCTAAAGAAGTGGCGCATGAGTGCTACCAGCAGCCATGCTAGGTAAGTAAGCAGTCAACTCATTCAGAGCCGTGAATGGCTGTGGCAGCTCTGGAAAGGCGTGGCTATGCTAGCAGCAAGGATGTGGTTCCATTTTCCCTTCTGCTCCCTTCAGGCAAGTCCTGTGGCAGATCCAGGCCCTTCCCAGTTCAGAGAACTGAGATGTTTCACCAGAATCAGGTACCACTGAGCCATTTGTGTCTTAGCTTTGGAACGGCTTAGGGACCTGAGACGTGCGTATCATTATAAACCAACGGGGACTGAGACTGAACAAACGGTTTCCTAGACTCAGCTTGGAGGTAGTCCCAGCACTTTGGAGGCTGAGGCAGGAGGATCAATGTGAGTCTAAGAGCAGCCTCGGCTACAAAAGAGAGCTCAAGGCCAGCCTGAACTGTATAGCGAGATCCTGTCTCAAAAAGGTAAAAAAGAAGAAGAGTCAGCTTGGAGGAAGGAGGAATTATAAAGGCTTGAGAGCCGCTGCTGGCGACATCTGAATACCCTGACATGTAGAGTGATTCTGGAGGTAGGGGTTGCCGCTGGTCCTAGAAGGGGAAACCATTTCGTCTACAAATTTGAGTTACCTAGGAGGAAAAATACTTCGAGATTTTGACTACTGAATTTGAAATATCTGATCTGCCTATGGTAGACTCTGATTTTGCATAGCTAGAGGCCTGAGCCAACAACAGGGAAAGATGCAGTAGAAGATGCAGTGGTCAAGTCTCCCTTTGTCTGGATTCTTCTGTCTCCATCTCTGTCCTTCAGCTGTCATAGTAGAGAGAGTAGACAAGTTACCGCTGAACACTGTATGCAGAACCACTTATATAGGTCAAATAGAAGCTTCATGGATTTTGTCAGGAAGGAAAGGATCAAGATAGAAATGTCACTAGCAGCCTAGTGGCTACTCTGCCTCAGGAGTCACAGGTGAAGACAAATGGAAACTATCATTAGTGTTGCTGTTGTCGCAGTAGCAGAAGATGTCCTCTGACTCATTGGAGGTGTTGGTGCTGAAGTCTGCCTTTAGTTCACAATGGGCTGGGGAGCTGCCAGAGAAGCGCTATCACCCTGCTTTTTGTCCCTTCCTCCTGCTCTGGCTTTCTAGCTCTTCTAACAAAGGCACAGTCATAAACACCTTTGGTTGTTGTCCGACTCTCCCCGCTAGAGCCAAAGCTCCATGAGAGGAGGGCTTAGCTGTGCGCCTGGTGCCTGCTACACAACAGTAAGCATTCGTTAGTCCAATGGATCAGTTCAGTGAGCTTTCTCTGGCTGTGGATGATAGCACAGAAGAATGAGCCTCTAAACAATCAGCAACTCCCCAATATTTACTTTATTATGCATGTTTTTTTTTTCCACTAGTGCTTTTTCCTCTTCTGTCTTTCAGAGCACATGTGGTGGGGGTTTCTGTGAAGAAAGTCTTGTTGTCATTCATCTGGCATCTCAATATATGTCTCGGGCGTACCTCATGACTTTATAGTAGAGTATTTTTTTTTTTTTTGCAATACTATGTTGAACTTTAAAAAATTATTGATATAGGTTTGCCATACAGAATCTGTATTTACTGCAGGGAATTTGTGTGTATACACATTGCATCTTGGTCCTTTTGATTTCCTATCCTCCTCCCCACTCCAACTCCCCTCTACCTGCAGATTCTCTTTCCAGCTCCACAAAATCTATTTGCCTTTTGCCTATCATCTATCTTTTATTTTGTTCTATAAACTATCTATACTTTGGATTTCTCATATAAGAAAAATATGCAAGTTTAACCTTCTGCGTCTGATTTATTTCACTCATCTTTATGGATAACAACTTTTTTAGGTGGAGAGCAACGCCAGAATTTTGTAGGTTCAGTTTATACCCTAATCTCATAACATTTTTCCAGGTATCTGGGAGAGATTCCCAGTGAACAAGATTATAAGAATACTGGATGCATATAAAGGTACATATAAATTTACATAAATGCGCACATTCACACCCAGATTGATCCTTTCCCTGAACTGCCAATTTCTAAAATGATTCATTGCAGGTAGGGAAAGATATTTCCTGTGTCCCTCCGCACTGGCTTACCCCACCCTGAGCTTTTTGGGTCGTCCCTCAGGAGCCCAGCCTAGTCCCTTGGGTTCTCCTCTCCCGGAAAGCTTGGAGCACTAGCCATGCTGAGGAAGGGCAACTCCATATTCTGCGTCTCTCCTGCTGATACTCATTCAGACTTTTTCCTCTTAGTGATTCCAGGCAACAGAAAGGGCCTCGCTGCTGCGGGGGCTGGTGGGGGGCTGCTCGGTGCTCTTCTCCTGGCTGGGGCCGTGCTGTTTTACTGGTGGCAACAGAGGACATCAGGTTTGTGTTCTCCTCTTACCTTTTCTAGGGTTGCTGTCCTGACCTTATCTCTGTCACCTCAGTTTATGGGAAGCCTTGGTAACAAACACATCACTTACCTTACCACCTGCAACGCCTACAGTCACTCATGCTCTTTATAAGGATGGGTTTTCTGAACAGACCAAGTCTGATTTATTAAGTGTGAAGTAGGAGTGAGTTCTTAATTAAAATTTAAAATGCTTTAAACACTTTACTTGAGCAGTTTGTTTCATGTAGAACACTCACCTATATATAGTTTAGCCTACCTTGAATCTATTATAAATAGACATTAAAAACAAGCTCAAGGACTCTGAAGAAAAACTGAAATTTTAGGAGCTCACCAGGAAGTTTGAATTCCCTAAATCAAGGCTTGAACCAGTTCAGGAGTCCCCTCCCATGGGTTGTGGAGTGGGCGTGGGGTGGGGAGAGAGCCTCTCCAAGATGTCGTACCATGGGTTTCCAAAGCCCAAGTAACCCAAGTCCAGGTGCCACAAAATCAGGTATGGAAGAGCAGATGCAGAACCTTCTTCAGCTCTACAACATTACACACACCCTTCAGCTCTATCTCTTAATTTAATTCGGTCTGTTCTCCAAACAGTGGGAGCACTTTTCTAAACCCTATATTGGGCTGGGTAAAGGAAACTTGGAACTTCCAACCATGAGTCTTTTTAGTGAGTCTGAATTGGAACCTGAGATTCCTCTGGGTCTGACCATAAAGTCCACCCACCACTCACTATGGAAAAGGGGTAATTTAGTTACATTTAGTGTTTTCTGACGTATCAACAGAGCCTTGAGCTCTGACAGTGTCACACAAATGCAAAATTAATCTGGAGAGGTGTATTGCCAGCCCAAGCAACTTAGGCGTTTTGTTCAATCCTTTTTCTACAATCCTTTCATTAGAATCAAGTTTGGGCCCATGTGCAAATGGACTTTCTGGACCTTTTCTCCAGAAAGCTCATAGATGTGAACGACTCCCTCTGTTGACCAGAATGCACTTTTTATTATTTATTTTTATTTTTTTTATCTTGCAGGAGGCAGTTTCCAGGGCATGGAAATCAGGTCAGACTTTTGCTTTTGAGAGGGAAAGGGAGGGAGGGAAGGAAGGAGGAAAAGACAGAAAA
>PVJA010037453.1:0-20268 GCA_004027025.1 Myocastor coypus | reverse complement strand
TTGCTGGGACAAATACCCAACACTCAAAATGAAGGAAGGAAAGGTTTATTTAGCTCACAGTTTGTGGAGGTTTCAGTCCATATTTGGCTGGCCCAAGGCTGAGTGGAACAGAGCAGAGAGCATCCAGTTCATGGCAGCAGAACAGCAACAAAATGGTGGCAGAAGTAGCCAACCAAACAGGGCAGCAGAGAGCAACAGCTCTAGTCTGGCTCTTTGTCTCTCTTTATATTCCTATCAGGCTCTCTGCCTTAGGATATCCACCCTAGACCACACCCATAGTCTCAGCCTTACTCAGACCGATAATCCCATCAGTACTAAAGCCCATAATCCCAGGGATCATGGATCAAGTCTCAAACTCTAGAAATTCCCGCCCAATGACTACATGAGGCTTTGGGGGGACAACTAGACATAAACCATAACAACTGGCTTGTGTATTGTTTAAGTTATTTCTTAATTATATGCAAAGGTTTGGCATGTGCATCACTGGTAAAATGTTTATAGAACTGGTATAAGGTCCTGGGTTCAATCGCTCAAAAAAAAGACCAACAAAGAAGAAAGAAAATAGTAATCGCATGCAGAAGCGTGATCTGCTATTCAGCAGCACACACATCCAGGTGTAGTGCAAACACCTGGAATCCTTGGGGGCTGGGGAGATAGCTCCGTGGCACAAGTGCCTGCCTGGCAAGTGCAAGGTACCCTGGACCCTCAAAAAAAAAAAAAAAAAAAAGAAACACCTGGAATCCAGCTACTCCACTGAGGATGAGGAACAAAGGACAGCACCAGTTTAAGGTAGCCCTGGGCAATGTAGAGAGAATCCATCTAAAAAATTTAAAAGGGCTAGAGATGTGGCTTAAAACTACAGCACTTGCCTAGTTGGCACAAGGCCCTGAGCTCAATGCCTGCTCTCTTGGCCCCCTCCCCCTCAAAATATGTGCAAACCAAAAATACAGAGGAAAAAGATTTGATGAGGGCCGGCTAGATAACTCCACAGAATAAGCGCCATCCTATGCAAGTGCAGGGACCGAACTTTGATCCCCAGTACCATGGACCACTGCAGCCATGCCCTCCTGGGTGCACTGAGTGAATGACCAAGACCAGGCAAGACCTTATAGCAAATACATACAAAATTTTTTTTAAAAAAATTTAAAAAGATTTGATGGGACAATAAAATAAAGGGCCATAAAGAAATATTTAAACAAGGAAGATCTTCCATGAACCACTGGTGAAATAAAGCCATAAACCAGAGTAACCCTTTGCTCTGAATATTGCTTTATCAAGAAAGAAAAAAGCAATACATCACCTAAAATCACTGATCCTAAAGCCCATAATTTCACAGGTAAAAGCAAAAGAAAGGAAAGTGTGCCTAAAGCCCTATTGCTAGGACTGCGGCGGTGAACACTATCAGAACACAGCTCGCTGTCTTGCCTCCCTGGCACGGGAGGGCAATGTGAGCCCCTCTTCCAAAATGACTGGAGCTGGGGTCTGGGCTGCCAGAAGAACAGTGCCACCTGCTGATGCGTCTATTAACTGAATCAGTGAGGAAAATGCAGCCTCAGCATTTGAGAGGGCAGGGCCGCCGGGGTCTGGTGTCCGTGGAGGCGATTTATGGTTGCCGAGGAGCAGACCGCAAGCCAGAAAGAATCCTGATACTCATCCAAACATTTCCGCTGGTTGTGCTGCTTGGTGAAGGGGACAACAGAGGCCAAAAGAGGAGTAACTTGCCTTTGGGTCGTGGCAGACCTGAGACTAGAACTCAGGACACTACCCTGAGGAACAGAGAGAGCTGGAGATAGGGAGGGATTCCTCAGCCATAATCCCAGCCAAGGGCAGGAAGAGTGTGGAAGTAAGGGGACATCAATGACAGAGATGGCACCCCAAGTGCATGGGTAGGTTTCAGTAAAAAAAAAAAAAAAAAAGAGTTTAACCCTTAGCAGCCACTTGTTCTCGGTTTTTAGGGTATGTGCTCTTAATCCTAATGACAACCTCTTTTCTTGATTTGCCTCTCCACTCTCTTCTTCTTTGGCTTCCTGAAGCCTCACCTCAAGCCTCACACACTACCAGAGACTGCCCTGTGCCCGGGGTAAGCGATCTTGCCTCTGGAAGCTTCAATTACCATTTACAGCACCAAAGTTCTACCCCTGGTCTTTTATCTTCTACAGCCACAGTTCATCCACTTGCTACATTGTTATTGAGCACCTGCCATGTACCAGCACTTTTACTAAGATAGGCAAGAGGCCATATCTGCCCCCAGGAAGCTGATCATGCATAGAGATGTGTGCGCATGTAGTTTGATTGATTTTTATGTATTTTTGTTGTTGTTTGTTTTGCTTTGTTTTGTCTTTTTGACACAGGGTCTCACCATGAAATTCAAGTTGACCTTGATCTCACTTTTGTAGCCCAGGCTGGTCTCAAACTCACATCAATCCTCCTGCTTTCAGCCTCCCCAATGCTGGGATTACAGGTGTTCACCACCACGCCTGGACTCAGTGGCTGACTCAGTGCACCCAGGGGGCAGGGCTGGTGTGGCACGGGAACACATAGCTTTAATATGAGAATAAATGTACTCACAAAGATTTTACACAGGATTACATACAGAAGAGTGTATTTAGTTTTGCCTGAAAAATCTGTATCTCAGTTTCTCTTCCAAATGGGTCACTTGCCTTGTAGACATGTCCTTACGAGGCACACTGAATTCAGTTCTGTTGGCCACCTGTATCTGCAAGTTTTGTGTCCATGGATTTAGCCAACTTCAACTGGAAAATATTGGGTAGGAAACCTGCATTTGTACTGAATATGTACAGATTTTTTTTTCTGTCATTATTCCCTAAACAATACAGTGTATCAGCTATTACCATAGCCTTTACATTGTAATAGTTATTCTAAGGAATCTAAAAATGATTTAAAGTGTAAAGGAACATATGCTTATGTTGTAGGGATATACTACACCTTTTTTTCCTCCCAGTATTGGGGATTGGGCATGGGACCTTGTGTTTGCCAGGCAGGCGCTTATGCCACTGAGCTATATCCCCAGGCCAACTACACTGTCTTATACAAAGGATTGGATTTTGATATCTATTGGGATTCTGAGATCAAGGCTTCCAACTCTAAAAGATGACTGTGAACTTTAAAACCTGTCTCATCGTCTCTCTCCCAAATCATATATTGTAACACAAACGACAAAGTCTATTCAAAACAACTCTGGCATATAAGGAAGACTAAATTACAATCGAGCCTGTGTGCATTTACCTACTGAAAAGTGAAAGTCTCCCCAGCAGTGACCAGAAAACAGGAGAAACTGCTTCTGTACAGTTCACATAATCCTCAGCTGCTGGCATAATCTTTCTTCAATTCCTTTCCCAGGAGGTCATCTCCTGCTCAATCCTCACCAGCCACTCCCTGAGTCTGTTTTATCAATTCTAAAGTTATATGCCTGGAACTCAAAATTTTTCACCAACTGGTACACCACCACCACCCTGAGCAAGCTCTACAGCCCTGCTACAGGAACTAGCATTTGTGTTTCTGTCACTCATTTGGCTTTGACCTTGCCCTTCTGGTCCTTGGCCACTTAGCACATCTCAGACTTCCCTTCACCCAAGATGAATTTCCTAATTAGCCAATATTTCAGATGTTTATTATTTTTAAATCTTTACTTATTTGATACAGGGTCTTGCTATGCAGCTCAGACTCATGATCCTCCTGTCTCAGCCTTCTCATTGCTGGGATTATAGGTGCATGCTATGCCTGGCTGGTTTCAGGACAGCACAGCATTCCAGGAGTTCCCAGGTCTGCACAGTATCCAGTACTGGGGATTGAACCTGAGTCCTTGCATCTGCCAGGCAGGTACTTAAACAGCCAAGATGTCTCCCTGCCCTAATGAGACAATATTTCAGACACTGCTTGGACTTTGTCTTTTAAGATTTTACAGTTTATTGATTCTCTGGTTAAAAAATCATGCAATCACTGTAGATAGTCATTGCAGAATCTTTTAGCCAATACCATCACTGGCCTCCCCCCACCTTTTAGTTGTTGTTTCTGCAGTACCAGGGATTGAGCCCAAGACCTTGCACTTGCCAAGCAGGTGTTTATGCTGCTGAGCTATATCATCAGCCTCTTCATTCTTTTATTGCCCTCCTCTTGCTATTTACTTGAGGTCCTTTACTTCTCCTGCAGGCTGTGTCTTCTGAGACCAATTTCAAGTTCATTTTACTTGGATGATCCTATGAATCATAAATGATACGAAAGCCAATTGTCTTGCACCTCCAAAATGAGTTCTTGATCCAAACATAAACATGACAAACACTGTGGCCTTGTACATTCTGCTTACTTTCCCCCAAATTTCTGGTTTAGGTACTGTTATCTTCATGAGATGCAGGACTTCAATTACAAATGGTTTCTTCAGGAGTAATCAATTGGCCATGAACTTCCTGATCTGAATAGTTCCTATGTCACTCATGATGACAGCCAACTCCTCAAAACCAGGAAGAAAAAGCACTCTTGATTAGAGGCATCATGCCCATCATCTGAAGAATAGTTGAAAAAGATGTGGTATTTTAATACAATGGAATATTACCCAGCTATAAAAAATGATAAACTAGAAGAGTTCATATATAAGTGGATATATCTTGAACATATAACACATAAGTGAAAAAAACCAGACCTACATATGTAAATATCATATAGTCTCCCTAGTGTAAGAACTCAAAAGAACAATAAATAAATAAATAAATAAATTTTGGGAGGTACCAGGAATCAAACTCAGGACTTTGTGTTTTCTTCAACCTTAGTCCCTATAAATTTTTTTAGAAGAGTGACTTAAATACAAATGCATTTGGAAGAGTTATACAAAAAATAATGTTTATTGAAATTGTTAATGTTTAATTATTTGACCAATCTTAATATCTATATCTATTAATCTAAACAGATTTGATGATGAAAGTGTGTAATATAACCATTGTTAATTTTTTGTTCTTGCTTTCAAATTCTGTACTATATGTACTCTTGCTTGTTACTCTTCTTTTATCTTTTCTTCTGCTATTTTCACTCTTTAAAATAAAATTTTAAATATTCAATAAAATAAAGTAAAAATAAAAATAAACAAGGCCAAAAAAATTGTGGGCATCATGGAAATTTTTGAAAAGCACATTATAGGAGCAGATGTACAAGGCCCACATTTTAAGGAGTATTTCTATTACTGAATTATTAATTTATGAGTTTTACTATGTTAAGCAATGTGGACTTAACAGAAAAACAAAGTATTAATAAAATATTACATTTTTAACATAAAATGAGTGGGGGTTTTTTGTTTGTTTTGTTTGTTTTGTTTTGTTTTGTTTTTGCAGTACCAGGGATTGAACTCAGGATCTTGTGCTTGCCAACCCAAAATGAGTGTTTAAACACCAACATTTTCAAAATCATTTACTTGCTTACAAAATCTAAAAAGGACTGGCCAAATAGTTCAATGGATTAAAGCTCCTACAAACAGGTGCAGGGGCTGGGGGCTCGATCCCTGGGCCTGCTGTGCCAGCCCTACCCCTGGTGTGCACTGAGACAGCAATTGAGACTGAGCATGGTGGCATGCACCTATAGTCCTAGCCCTTGAGAGGCTGTAAACAGGCAGATCACTACAAGTCAAATCTAGTAGTGAGACCCTAAAAACCCTGTAGACCCTTCCCTAAAATACAAAAATATTAGAAAGTTATGCAACAACAAATTCCTATATGAACTCCAATGAAAATACAAACAAAACCACAAAAATAATCTCTGCTTCGATTATCATACCTAAAACAGCATCCACACATGACAACAGCATGTCCCTGCACAAGTCTCGCTCACACTGAGAGCACATGTGCTTATCTTTATGTTCCTGTTTGGCAGGCCATGTTTGTCACCTCTTTTGTCTTCCTCTTTCATCAGGAACTTCCTATTACTATTATACAATGTGCAACTTGCAGAAAAAGAAAGTATAAACATTAATAAAGTACACAAAACATCAACATTTTCAATATCAACTATTTACTTGAAAACAAAAATCTAAAAAAAAATAGCAGAAATAAATTCCTATGTGAACTATAATGAAAACACAACTGAGTCTTCACCACAGAAAGAGTCTTTACTTGACTTGTCACATCTAAGGCAGCCTTCACACACGAAAACATGCTCTGTACACAAATCTCACTGGCAGTGACAGATCTGAGTTTTGCTTTCCTATCCCCTTTGGCAGGCCATACTTGTCATCTCTCTTGTTTTCTTCTTTTGTCAAAAAGATAATATATTATACAATGTGCAGTTAGCAAAAAAATAAAATATTCATAAAATAAACCATCAAATATGTACTGAGAGTTTAGAATAAGCAACAATTTCTACAACTGTTTGTTTACTAAATCTAAAAGCAACAAAACTAAATTCCTGTGTGAACTACAGTGAAAACAGAAATAAAACTCTACTGCAAAAATAGTATTTCTGGTTTTTGTATTTTTTTAGTATAGGGTCTACAGGGTTTCACTACACAGATCAGACTCATAGTGATCCTTCTGTTTTCAGCCTCCCAAGCACTGGGATTACAGGTGTGTGCCACCACACCCAGTCTCATATTTATTTCAATTATCACACCTAAGGCAGTTTTCACACATGAAAACAGCATGTCCCATATACAATATGGCTTATACTGGTAACATATGTATTTTGTTTTCCTGTCTTTTTGGAAGGTGTTTCAGTTACTTTTCTCTTGTTATAGGGCAAAGTATCTGACACCCAAAAGCAAGGAAGAAAAGGTATATGTAGCTCACAGTTAATGGAGGCTTCAGTCCACACTTGGCTGGCCCTAAGGCAGAATGACACAGGGCAGAGGGCCACAGCTCAAGGAGATGGAAAAACAGCAAAAAGCAGAGGGAGGAGCAGCAGCTGTGGCCACTAGCAAGCTGTTCTCCCTGCCCTATCTTGTATTCAGGCCTTCTGCTCTCTGCCCAGGATTGGGTGTAGCACTCACACCCATAATTCCAGCCCTGGATTATGAAGGAATCACAAATTCTAGAAGCCTGCACTAATAACTGGATGGGGCTTTGGGGGAGCAACTAAATACAAACCATAACAGTAGGACATAACTGACATGATCTTCCTGTTTCCTTAGGAGGTTTTTGTGTTGTTTCACCTGGCTGTTCACGAGCCTCCTCCAGAATTCTTTAGCAGAATTCTTTGGGCAGATACATACTGTTCTTCTTCTGTTGTAATAGTTAAAAAAAAAAAAAAAACCACTTATAACTTTATTTTTATTTTTTGTCTATTTTATTTATTTATTTATTTATTTATTTATTTATTTATTTATTTTGTCTTTTTAAGACAGGGTCTCACTATGCAGTTCAGGCTGGCCTTGAGCTCACTTTTGTAGCCCAGGCTGGTCTCGAACTTGCATCGATCCTCCTGCCTCAGCCTCCCAAGTGCTAGGATTACAGGTGTGCCACTACACCCGGCTAATTGATCATCTATCAATTTCAGGACCAATCCTCCAAGAAAACTTCTACATGATATTTTGTGCTTTTCATCTTCTTTGTAAGCTCTGAAACTATGCCTCACAGTTGTAGGATTGTTGGGAGCCGCAGGAAGCCAGGAAATTGGTCAAGTGTGTGTAGATGGGACTGGGCCTCTGTGCCTGGAGAGGCAAGCTAGCTCAGTGCTGAGAAAAACATGCTGTTGAGAAAAATATGCTGTCTGGTTCAAGCCAGCTATTGGTTATTGGGGCAGCCTTGTGTCACGTGGTGCAAACTTTGCAGAAGTATAAATAAAGGATCATTTTGTGTGTGTTGAATTAGTCTTGTCCATCAGATAGATGATGACCACCTAGCCCAGCTTTTCATCTTCTTGTCTTTCTCATTCCTACCGCCATATCTCCCCGGGATAGAACCGTTGGCAGTAAGACCAAAACATCCCTACATAGGATCAAGTAAAACAAAACCATTGGCCAATATTTTGTGTTTCAGGTGACATCACAGTTGCTGGATAACTCATTAACAACATCTACTTTGTTGTAAAATGTGACAATTTCTGGCTTTACTTGTGTTGAGAACTCAGTATCTATAGCTATATAGATATATATATTTGAGACAGGTCTCTTGACCTTCAATTCATAGGATTCTGCTGGCTTAGCCTCCCAAGAGCTGGGATTACAGTCCTGCACCACTACACCTGGCTTCTCTATCAATTTTACCATCATGTAATACATGCATAATGTTTACAGTATCAGTATTACTTTGTTTTTCTTCATCATCTAGGAGGCCAATATTATACCTCTGTGAAACCCAAAGATTGCACTACACATTTCTCTATTGTGAATTGACAACAGTTTACCAGCAATCTGGCTTTGTTCTTGGGAATAGTTCCCATGCTAGTCAACTGGTGTTCTTTTAGCAAATGTTACATCAATGAGTAACTAGTCAACCAACTGTCCAATGTGACATTTGGGTAACTTTTCCAAATAGGTGCAACAAGTCCACTCACAATGATCATGGCTTGCTAATGTATGAATAAAGACCTAGTGGCTGAGTTCCAGGATAAATTTCTAAATTCAAAGTATAGAATGCTTTCATATCTACCAGGGTATATATTTTATACCATATTTGGAAGGCTGATTTGGCATATATTGCCAACAGCTTCAACCAGAAAATGATGCAAGCTACTCATCGTTCAGATGACATATAAATTGATTGATAATTTGAAACAAAGCTTTCAAGAAATGAACAAATGCAGCCAAATTGTCAGATTTTTTTTTCTTGGAAACCAAATATCTTGAGTGTCATTATTGTTCTGAAAACCTTAATACCACATCTGTTACTTCTCCCTAAAGCCTTTAGATTCTGATGCCAGTCCTGCTATAAAGGTTTTTCACATAATGAGGTAACATGATAAATACATTTTTGAGTATTCCTATTAATGCATCCAGAATGTTTTATTTGTATTTCACTATTAGAAGTATTTCAAGACATCTTGTAGTATATTGCTCACTACAAATGAGTTCCATGACTGATGACAGTGTTGGCATCCTGTTCAATAGGTTTTACCCCTGGCAAGAAGCTAACAACATTTTCTGAGCTAGCTCTAATACTGGCTTGTTCAGGTACACATGACCATTTTGGAGCATTTCGATCAGCCAAATACTTATCTCCATTACTGTCTGCTTCCTCACCTACTCAAGGTCTTCATTCTCACTTTGGTCTGCCGTACAGTGCTCCATCTCACAGCTTCTCTGGCTTATGTGGCCCAGGTCATCAAGGGCAGCCGAGTCACCTAATGACTCACTTTCAACCTCCTCCCGAAGATGTAAGAGCAGATGTCCATGCTCAACTGGACTAATCCTACAAGAAAAACCAAAAGGAAGCATTTAATGCAACGCATTATATGTATACAAAAGGTTAATTGTATAATACAGGTGAAACTCACTCTTGACAGGTTGACCATCCCACAAGGGGGTGAACACAAAGATTGCCTCCTGTACTCTGCCAAGCAGCCATGGAGCTGCACAGCCAGCTACCATTATGCTGAAACACATATTTTCATTAGAAATTATGGCAGGATCATCTCGTACCCACCTCTGATGCCCCTTACAGTCTTATGTGCTAGACCAGCATGTTCTCTGGGTACAGAAAGAATGAGTCAAAAACTAGCAAGTTTAGATTGGCAAGGAAGAAAATTAAGCAAAGTAGTCATTCAATCATCAGATATTCCAAAGTATTATTTATGTTTATAATACTGTAGTGTATTTATAAGATGTGTGCAGGGCAGTGTGCTGGGTGATGGGGACAGTGAGTCAAGTCATTACCTTTGTGGAGTTCACATTGAATAAATGCAAATTTAAAACATTATATATAGTGAACTAAAAATAAGAATAGAGTCCATCATCTAGATCAGGTGGGACAGGAAATGTTCTTGAGAATAACATGGTGAGACTGAGGCTTGACGAATGGATAGAAGTTAGCTGGAAAAATAATAAGAGGTAAGTATTGTAGGAAGAAAGTAATATGCATAGCTCAAGCTGCTAGAGTGAATACCACAGTAGCAGTAGCTTGAAAAAGGTGATATGTTTTCTCACAAATTATCTGGAAGCTAAATGTCCCCATGACTGTGTCCAGAAAATTGGTTTCTGGAGGAAAAAAAAAAATTGTTAAGAGATCTCGACCTCGTTTTTAGATAGGAACTTTCTCTTTGGGTGTCCACATAGCCATCCCTGTTATGGTGCATATGACAGGAAAGAGAAGTAAGCTTTCGGGTGTCTCTTCTTATGAGGACATGAAGCCTATTGGATCAGCCTGTCAGACCTGTTTGACCTCATTTAATCTTGGTTACATTCTCAAATCTCCACATTCTAAACACAATACAGCCACCCTGGAGGCTAGGGCTTCAACATACAAATTTTGAGGGGCTACATGTGGTCTACAACATGAATCAACAAACCAACAATGATAACAGAATGGGGTTCCTGTAAACCCCCTCTTGTCTGTTGTTTTGCTCCCTCTAGGCTTTAGGTACTCACAGTAAACTAAGTTTGAAAATGTAAAATGGAAAATTCCAGAAATAAACAATTTATAAGCTTTAAATTGTGTATTATTCTGATTGGTGGAATGAAATCTGATGCCATCTTGCCCAGGATATGAATCACCTTTTATCCACTGTATACATTACCCACACTCAAGGTACTTAACAGTCAACATGGTGATCAGATTGCTGTGGTAACATGGTGCTTGAATCCAATAAAGCCCTATTTCACTTAGTAGTAGTCTTAACACAAGAGAGTAGTGACACTGTTTAGGATGAACCAAAGGGAACTTGTAAAGTTCTTTTAACTGAAAAAGTGAACTTTCTCAGTTGAATAAGGAAAGCAATGAATTGTATATGGAGGTTGCTAAGCTCTAAGTAATGATATTTGGTGAAATTGTGAAGAAGAAAGAAGAAATTTATTCTAGTTTTGTTCTAGTATCTCAGATTGCAAAAGTTATAGCCATAGTACACAGAAAGTGCTTAGGAAAAAAAGGACAAAGCAATTGGCATACTGTTGCACATGCCTACAATCCCAGAATTTGAGTAGCTGAGTCTTGAGGATCTCAAGTTCAAGGCCTGCCTAGGATAAATGGCAAGTGTCAGGCTCTTCTGAACTACAGAGTGAGACTGAAAGAAAGAAAGAAAGAGGAAGAGGCCTTTGGTTGTGCATGATTTTAGACATCAACTGCAGATCTTAGAATGTATGCCCAAGAGATAAGGGCAGATGACTATATTCTGTTCATTCATTAAAAAATAGTGAGTGCCCAGTAAATAGCAGATGTGTATCAGTGTGAAGAACACAGCTATGAATAAGGCATACTAGGCTTCTGCCCTCATGTAGCTTATAGACTAGACAAGGAGTAGTTAAACTAATAATCGCAATAAAAGGAAATGAGAGTTACAACCCATCTGGTAACACTATGGCAAAAGCAGAGATAGCCTAACTATTCGTGGGTCAGAAAATGCCTAGAATAAACAACCTATTTGGAAGGTAAGCAGAGACCACCAGGTGAAAAGCAGAATTAAAGAGTTCTGGGCAGATAGGATAGTACATGCAAAAGCCTGTGGGGCAAGACAGTGGGTCAAGTAGTTTCACACAAGTCTTCCATTTGTAGATGGGCCTAAAGGGGAGATGTGGGACATGAAACTGAACAAGACCACAAGGACTGGACCTGGGAGGACCTTGTGAGAAGTGTTGGAGGGTTTAGATGATACCCCTGAGAATGACCAGAAATACTTCAGGGAGGGGTCAAGTAAAGAGGGGGCTCTAAGCTGAGCTGACTTATAGTATTTCTGGAAGCAGGAAAGACTAGCAGCAGGAAGAAACATGGAAGTATACTTAGTGGTACAATTGGTATGTATCTGTGACCAGATTCTGGGGTTGCAGGCAATCAAATATAACACCTTAAGATGCAATACTTTGTTACATGAATTATTTTTGGTTGAACACACCTGAAAAATAGCAAGGGTACTTTTTTTTTTTTTTTTTTTTTTAAGATGCTGAGGCTATCCAGAGCCTCCATGTTAGGGAAGTCATCTACCACTGAGGTAAACTCTTAGCCCTTGATCTTCTTTATTCCTGAAAGCACAAGGTTAAACTCCTGCACAAAAGGTAGCCTTCTAATCCAAAAGAAAGACACTGGGTAAGTACAAAGAAATCTGTACAAACCTTATAAAATGAACCCTTGTCCTCCTGGTCACTTTTTACAACTAACTTCCCTAGCCTGCTCCTTTTGTCCTCCCATTTTCACAATTCTCTATTCTTTAGATAACTTTGTATGTAAGTGTTGGTATCTATTTGCTTCTTTGGGGCTTTGTTTTTCTTGTGAAGGTCTCTATGTACATGCAAAAATTAGTAAATAAAGATAAAACGTGTATATTTTTCTTCTGGGAATCTGTCCTAGGTCAGCTCATTTCTTAAATCCAGCCAAAACCCCTTAGAGGGTAACAAGTAATACTATATCCCTACAGGGCCTAAGAAAAAGAGTGGTTTCTGGTTTAGGCAATAGAAAAGCTAGTGCCATCTCAGAGTGGGACAGGACGCATGGAGGAACAGAATAAACAAATGCCTCTCAGTGTCCAGATAAACATGTCTAGCTGGTTGATAAACATGTGGGTCTGAAGCTGTAAAACATGGTTGGGCAGGAAATATATTTTATTTTTCTATACTGGAGATTGAGCCCAGGACCTCTCCACTGAGTTATTTCTCTTGCTCTTTCTATTTTAGGGGGTCAAGTTCTCCCTATACCTCTAAGTTGCCCAGGCTGGGCTCAAAGTTGCAATCCTCTTGTCTTGGTCTCCCAAGGTGCTGGGGTTACAGATGTGCACCACCTCATCTGGCTTGCTTGACAAATTTATACTCAGAATTTCTATCTCTAAGGCAAGTGTGGTATTCTACTGGGTCTATGGGATTTGGATAAGGCATTTGAGGATCTTCATTTTCCATTTCCTTTGAGCTTAGCTAATTACACTGTAAATGGTGGCCTCTGTATAGGTCAGTGTAGAAGTCTATTCCAATACTAATTTATCCAGCACCTTTCTACTAAAAGAACGGGGCATGGGGCAATCAAAAACCATACTAGCACTTGCCCTTCAGGGGGCGACCACTCTGCAAGCACTGTCTGAGGAAGTGACCCACTCTGATTTCATTGTATCAGTGCACAGCATGGGAACCAGATATTTTCCAACAATGAAATCTTACAGAACTCCTGAGTAGAAAATTAACATTTAAAAATTGTTTTCTTCATCTGCTGAAAAATCACAATTTTAGTAATCCCTTGGTTCGATGGGTAGAGGAAAGGAAAAAGGAAATTTGACAGCACCTACTAGACCCAGCCACATCAGCTAAGGCACCTAATTCTCTCAATCATTTCTTTTGGAGTAAGCAAAAAGAAGCTCAAAGGGTGAAATTCACTAATAACCTATAATTAGTTAGTGTCAGAGATTAAAAATTTTAAATCAGGCCACTGATTTTTTTCCCTCAACACTGAATTCTTTCCAATACATCCGATGGAGGTCTGGGGCCTCCTTGAAAAAAAAAAAAAAAAAATCAAAATTCCTAGCTGCTTTTAAGACTTTCGAAACCCAGCATGGTGGCCTGCACCTGTAATCCCAGCATTCCGGAGCCTAAGGTAAGGAAACTGTTGTGAGTTCAAGATCAGCCTGGACTACAAAGTGATCTGAAGGCCAGCCCGAGCTGTATAGCCACACCCTGTCTCACAAACAGAAAATAAGATTTTAAAAAAAAGAAAAAAGACTTTCCATCATTTGGTCACTTCTGTAATAGCTATTTCTAGTTAATGTCTTTTTTTTTCTAGTTAATGTCTTAACTCATCAGACTTATCTCATCTCCCCCACCTTCATTTACACTATTTTATAATTCTACCCATCCTTCAAGTTGCAATTTGTCTTTCTTCTTTACTCATTTTTAACTCCAAGTAATTTCTCTATGATTTTTACATGATTTATAATGTAGCAATTTTTTTTTTTTTTTTTTTGAGACAGGGCCTCACTATGCAGTTGAGGCTGGCCTTGAGCTCACTTTTGTAGCCCAGGCTGGTCTCGAACTCACACCGATCCTCCTGCCTCAGCCTCCCAAGTGCTGGGATTACAGGCGTGAGCCACCACTCCCGGCATAATGTAGCAATCTTTTTTTTTTTTTTTTTTTGTACCAAGGATCCAACCTAGGGCCTGTGCTTGCTAGGCAGGCGCTTAAGCCACTGAGCTACCTACCTCCCTGCTCCCCAACTCCCTTATTTCTTTTTGAGATGGTCTCGCTATGCAGGTCAGAATGGTCTTGAGCTCACTTCGTAGCACAGGCTGGTCTTGAACTCACAGCAGCCTCTGGAGCGCTGGGATTACAGGCGTGCGTTGTACCACGCCTGTTTTGTAGCACTATTTGTTATATTGCTTTTCCCTTAAACCATTGTCTCTTTGAGGACCAGGCATCCTATGTGTTTGGAGAGTGGCAGTCTTCCCAAATTTTCTGATTTTTCTCAGCACCGTAAGTAGGTACTTTTGGAATGGATAGCTATACCCAAAATACTAACATTGGTTGCTTAAGATCAGCATCAACTGTAGCGTTTTCCTATTACCTCAAGCGACCTTACAACAATTAACCCAAAGGGTGGAGCAACGAATCCAGATAACCGATCCGTGGGTCAGGGGTACCCGCCCACTCCCTCACGCCACTCCCAGCTTCTTGGCGGTCCATTAGGCGTGGCCCAGTTTGGCGAGGTGAATGGGCGTGGCGTGCGTGGGTGAAGGCGTGGCTGAGAACCTACTAGTAAAGCCAAACTCGGTAATTTCCGGTAACTCTCGATTATTTCCGGCAGCGGGCTTTGGCTTTGCCGACTCACCTCGGGTTTTTCCGGCCTCTTTCGAGCTTTTCCGTCAGGCTCCCTCTTTGATCTCCGCGCTTCGGATATTTCCGTGTCCCGCTCGGAGGTGTTCGGCCATCGCTCGGCCTCCCCCATCCCCGGTAACGGTCGTTGGTGAGTTTAAATGAGCCGGAGCTGGCGGGGCCGGAACCGCTACGGGGGGGTGCCTGAGGCACTACAGAAAGTGGGCCTGAGTCTGAAGGATGACGGTGCTGCAGGAACCCGTCCAGGTAATGAATGATAAGCCCTCTCTATGAAGCTCGGTTCCCAGTCGTTCGGGAAGCGCAGCGTTCGGCACTCGCGGCCTGGTGCGGCCTAGGCCGGCGCCCGCGTCTTCCTCCTTTTCCGCGGATCCTGAGCGACTTTCGTCAGCCCCGGGGCCTTGCCCGCCGCCTGGGCCGCCCAGCCTCGGGCCTGCGCGACGTCCGCCCGTGGAGGCCGGCGGTGGCGGCACGGCCTCTCCGCCCGGAGCCCGCGCCGCCCGCCTGCCCGTGGGTCTCAGGGCCCGGCCGGCGGCGGCGGCGGCGGCGAGCGGGGAAGCCCGCGCAGGCTGCGGGGTCGCGGCGCGCCTCAGGACGGGCGTGCGAACCGGCGGGGCAAGTTTGCGTTATGCCCTCCGTGCAGGAGCGGAGGGAGCCCGGGCCGCCGCGCGGGAGCTATCCCAGGCGGACTTCGCAGCCCACGTTTCCGCCCTGGCCCGGCCGACCGCAGTGGGCTGCGCCGGGAAGCTGGAGCCGAGGCGCCCACACGGCGGAGAGGCGCGAGCCGGGCTTGCCCGGCGGCCGGCGGGCGCCTGGGGCGCTGCGCGGTGCGGTGCGCGCGGTGGTCGTAGCGACGGCGGTGGCTTTGGCCGTCCCCTCGCCGAGGCTGCCTTGACGCACCGCGCTGCTGGCAGAGAACGACCTGCGGGCTCCCGGTGCGTGGTGCTGTGCCAGGTCGCCTTCCTCTGTCTTCTGAAGCAACCGACGCTTTTGTCCGCGGTGATGGAGCAGGCTTGCATCCCACCCTGTGATTGCTGACCTGATCCGAAGACTTGACCTCTGTCAAGCTGCTGTCATTGGGCCTCGGACTTGAATGTGAAGTGACACAGCTAACGAATGTTAAGAGTTCCTTGGTAACTCTCTTGGTAAACTTGCGGTATAGGAGAGTAAATAGCTTATATAATTATTTTTGTATTTCCGTGACTCTTCACAGTGTGAAGTATATTCATTGATGCAAATGTGGCTTCATCGCTAGATAACAGCTTTAGTGTTACTTCCTGGATAAAACTTACATGTTTGTAAATTGTTCTTCCAAAGCTGTTTTTTCTTTTCTGTGCAAATTTCTCTTTTGTTTGAGGATTAACATGAAATTAAGTGAATAATCAGACTACTCAGTTTTAATTTGTTTCATGTTGTTGTAATTTTGTGTTTTTCTTTTTTACCTTGCTTTGAAAATGTCAAAAGAATAGTAGTAGTATTGATAACATATAACCACTATTTAATAGTGATTTCAACCTACATGAGAAAAAAATAGAAATGTGTAGTCTGTTCTAGATAATTCCCATCAGGTAACCTACTTTTTATTGAGCTAGTCTTACTCTTAATATATTTAGATAATTTTAAGGATTAAAAGTCACATTTGCCTTTTTTTTGCCTCCCATACTAGCATTGTCCAGTAGATTTTGTGATGTGGTAGGAACTTTTAGGGTACCACAAGGTGAAAATATTGGTTGTAATGTATAGAAAAGGAAGCAGATTATGAAAAAATCTAGAATGGTGGAGGAATAACTTTGATGACCCAGAGTGATACTGGAAATGGGAAAAATTAGGAAGAGAATAAAAATAAGACAAATAACATCTCAAAATGATTGATTTCATGTATTTGAAAAGGAATGAGGCTATTTGTTTCCTTTTTGGAATGTTAGGTTTCATGGAATTACAAAGCATAGGAAAAAGTTGACAGAAAAAATGAGCAACTGTTTCTGTTTCCTTTCTTTTTTCAGAATATTAACATGGTCTAGTACCAGTATGCCTAAATAAGCATCTTCCCAAATTATCTCTCATAGAAGAATATTTATATTTGAGTTTTTATAAGAAGTCTCATAATATGCAACAAAAGTTCTGTCATTTCTATATTTTATGCTGCTGAGAACTGGATCCAGGGCCTCCTAACCCTTTTTTAAAGTTTTATTTTGAGACAAGGTCTTACTAAATTTCCCAGACTGAGCTCAAATTTAGAATCCTCCTGCATGGGACTGCCCAAAAGCTGGGATTGCAGACATGCTGAACTAGTTACTTCATTTTTAATGGTAACTACAGAAGTTACAGTGGCCTGAATGACTTGAATTAGTGCTGATTTATATGATTGTGAAAGTCACTTGATAAAGTTTTTTTTTTTAAGGGGGAAACTTTATATAGATTTATATTTATGTATATTTTCAGTTATTCCTGGGAGTAAGGGTTTACAGTTAGAAGTGCACAGTAAGGGCTGGGGAGATAGCTCAGCAGTCTAGGTGCCTGCCTGGCAAGCACAAGGAGCTGGATTTGATCCCCCGTTCTGTATGCCATGCAGGTTCTCCACCAAAACCAGGTGTGATGGGACACATCTATAATCCCAGTGCAGGAGAGGCTGAGACAGGAGGATCACTGTGAGTCCTAGCTGCATAAGGAGACTATAGCAAATAAATAAATGACTTTTTAAATTAAAATGCATAATGAAGTTGTAAAGCCTTTTGAAAAGTCACTTCAGTAAGCACTTTAGTAATTGACAACTATATACTCAGTATTGTTTAGATCTCATTAGATAATGAAGTACTTTGGCTTGGAGAAGTATGTCTATGGATACGCCTAACAATACAAAGAAACCATATTTTGACTGTTGTATGGGGAACATAATGAAAGGAACAGGAAGAAATATGATTGCCTTGGAGATATAGGCATTCTAAGAAAGAGCAGAGAAGAAAAGAAGTAGATAAATTCAAGAAGTATTTTTGAGGTCAAAGTTTAAGAAATATTTGGGAGCTAGAATGTTTATGATATGAAAATTGAAGCCGGGCGTGGTGGCTCACACCTGTAATCCCGGCACTCGGGAGGCTGAGGCAGGAGGATCCGTGCGAGTTCGAGACTAGCCTGGGCTACAAAAGTGAGCTCAAGGCCAGCCTGAACTGCATAGCAAGACCCTGTCTCAAAAAGACAAAAAAAATGATATGAAAATTGGTTTATGGTAAAATATCAAAAAGGACTGCCTGGGCACTGTGGTGTTCCCCTGTAACCCCAGCACTTGGGAAGCTGAGAGGCAGCAGTACCCTTAAATTCAGAGGCAGGAGTACCCTGAGAGGCAGGAGTACCCTTAAATTCAGTACCCTTAAATACTGTGATATGTAGTGAGATCCTGTCTCAAACAGACTGCCTGAATTTACTGAGACCCTGTCTCAAAAAGACAAAAAAAAAAAAAAAAGAATGGGGAAGTCTGTGAGAATGAAGGCAAATTTGAAGGTGAACAATTAAAAATTGTTTTATTTTTTTACTTATTTACTGTATTGTTAGGTAACGGTGTGCAGGACAGGGTGTTCAGATTCTCACTACTAGATCATACTTGTAGTGATCTGCAGAGCTCACATACCTGATTACAGCTTCCCAAGAGCTGGCATTACAGGTGTGTGCCACCATGCCCAGTCTCAGTGCACCCTGGGGGTGGGCCCTTGTGCCTGCTTTAGGTGCTTTAATCCACTGAACTAGTTGGCCAGCCCTAAAAAATTGTTTTAAATTAAATTTGATATATTTCTTCAAAATAGGAATATATAGAGAGAACCCCTAATATTGCCCGAGTTTTAGTCTTATTGGGAAGATGTGAATGGGTGATATGACAAGTCAGTATAAACTTGCCAAGGTAATAAAAGATTTCAGGAAAGGAAGAGAACCATACAGGCAAGAAGAATGGGAACAGGCTCCCAAAGGAGAACTTTAAGCCTATGAAGATGGAACAGCATTCAAATTGGTAGAGGAACAATGTTCTTAGCATGAAAAGGCATGAGCAAAGTCCAGACCCCCAGCAACAAGAAGTAGGTTCTCAGGAAATGCCCAGTTTTTGTAAAGAAGGAATTAGATGGTAATTATCTGCATTATAGAATACTTGTATTTGTCACTGAGTCTCTTTCTGTAGAGACTCGTAGAAGCCTTAATTATTAAATATCAGGAAATGTAGAGAAATTTAAGACCAGCATATAAGAATGCCAATAATGGGAGGATAGCCAGAAATTTGAGATTTATTCATTCAACATATATTGACTAAGCACCTGCTTTTTTGGTTTTTGGTTTTTTGAGATAGGGTTTCATTATGTTGTTCATGCTGGCCCTAAGCTCACATGCAGTCTAGATTGCCCTCAAACTCAGTGATCCTCCTGACTCAGCCTCCCTATTATGGAGATTATAAGCATGTGCCACTATGCCCAGCTCTTAAGCACTTTCTTTAAAAACATAATGAGTTGGGTGTGGGACATACATCTGTATTCCCAGCTACCCAGCAGGCTTAAACAGATAGATCACCAAGTTTGAGACCATTGTGGTGATTTAGCAAGATCCTGTATCAGAATAAAAAGGGGCTGGGTATGGTAACATAAGCCTATAATCCCAGTCTTCTGGGAAGCTGAGCAGGACTACAAGCTTAGGCCTAGGTTGGGCAATTTAGTAAATAAACCCAAAATTAAAAATAATAAAATTATCTGTCTCAAAATTAAAAATAATAAAAAGCTGAGGAGGTAGCCCAGTGTGAAAGCTCTGGATTCCATCCCTAATATTGCAAAAAACAAAAACCTAGAAATGTAGTTCAGTATAGAGCAACCCTGGATTGAATCCCTAGTGCCACTATCACCACTGTCCAGCAAACCAACATTAGGTGAAGTTTGTAATAGTGAGCAAAGACAGGTAACAGTCCCCACTTTCCTGTGTTCATAATGTGAGAATGAAATTATACAAATGTCTTAAATTATTTTTTTTCAATTTTTTTATTGTTTAAATTTAACAATGGTTATATTACATATTTTCATCATCAGATCAATTTAGATTAATACATATAGGTATATAAGATTGATCAAACAATTAAACATTAACCTTTCTCAATCCACATTACTTTCTTTTTTTTTTTTCTTTTCCCCCTTCTTTTCTTTGAAAGTTGACATATTGCATATTGTCCTCACAATCATTCTACAGAGTGCAGTGTGTGGGCATGACCCACCTCCCTATTGATGTTGCTTAGAAAAAAAAAGGAAAAGAATATACTTCTCTTTGGACTAAGAGGAAGCAGGTACATATACAGTCAAATGTTCTGCAATTGCAGTGTGCCACCAGTGAAGCTTGTGATGTTGGAGGCTATTGAATCTAAGCCT
>PVJA010037452.1:0-20385 GCA_004027025.1 Myocastor coypus | reverse complement strand
AAAAAAAAAAAAAAAAAAAAAAAAAAAAAAAAAAAAAAAAAAAAAAAAAAAAAAAAAAAAAAAAAAAAAAAGATTTCAAAAATAAAAAATTAAAAAAATTTTAAAAAAAAATTGTAAAGGAGCCGGGCGTGGTGGCTCACGCCTGCAATCCCAGCACTTGGGAGGCTGAGGCAGGAGGATCGTTGTGAGTTCGAGACCAGCCTGGGCTACAAAAGTGAGCTCAAAAGCCAGCCTGAACTGCACAGTGAGACCCTGTCTCAAAAATAAAAAAAATAAAAAATAAAAAATAAAATTTAAAAAAAAAAAAAAAGAGCTGGGATTACAGGTGCACGCCACCACGCTCAGTCTCGATTGCTATCTCTTAACACCCCAGGGATCAGGCAGGCATGGCAGGCCCGGGCAATGAGACCCCAGCCCCTGCGCCTGCTTACAACTGCTTTAATCTGCTGAGCTATTTGGCTGACTCCATTCTAGTAGCTTCTTGGACTTTTTTAGGTCTTTCAAGTAGAGTATCATGTCTTCTGTAATTAATGAGAGCTTAACTTCTTTACCTAATCTTATTCCTTTTATTTCTCTCTTGTCTAATGGCTCTGGCTAAACATATCAGAGCTATATTGAGTAGGAGTGGTGAAAGAATATCTTTGTTTTGTACTTTTTCTGATTATAAAAGATCTCAGTTTTTTCCCCATCATGAATTATGTTTAGCAGTTGGATTGTCAGAGATGACTTTTATCGGATTCAGGTAGAGGCCACCTATTCCAATTGTCTGTAGGACTTTATACATGAATGAATGTTGGACTTTGTAAAAAAAATTTTTCTGCATCAATTGAGGTGATTATGTGTTTTCTCCACTTGACTCTATTGATATAGTGTACTAGATTATAGATTTGCATATTTTGAACCATCCTTGAATTCCTGAGATGAATCCTACCTGGACATGATGTATAATCTTCTTGATGATTCGTTGTATTATATTTGCTAGGATTTTATTGAAGACTTCTGTCTCCTTGCTCATGGGGGAGATTGGCCTCTAGTTATCTTTTTTAGTTTAATGTTTCTCTGGTTTGAGTATCAGTATAATGCTTGCCTCTAGGAATAATTTTGTAAGTACTGTTTCATTTTCAAATTCATTGTAGAACTCAGGGACTATGGGGATCATATCTTTTCTAAACTTCTTTCTTTTAGGTTTAATTTTATTTTAAAGAATGCAAATAGCAGAAACAAAGATAGAAAAACAGTAACAAACAAGAGTACATATAGTACAGAATTTCAAAACAAGAAAAATTTAACAATGGTTGTATTACATATTCTCATCATCAAATCTGTTTAGATTAATAGATATAGATATGTAAGATCATTCAAACAATTAAACATAAACACTTTCAATAAACATTATTTTTTAAACTTTTCCAAATGCATTTTGTATTTAAGTCACTATTCTAAAAAAAAAAAAAATGATAAGTTTTGAGGATGTAGAAAATGCAGGGTGCTGAGATTAATTCCTGGTACTTCCCAAATTTTATTTATTTATTTATATTTCTTCTTTGGATTCCTTACACTAGAGAGACTACACAATATTTGCATATGTAGGTCTGATTTCATTGACTTATTAGTATACATTCAAGATACATCCATTTATATATGAAGTCTTCTACCTTATCATTCCTTATAGCTGATTAATATTCCATTGTATAAAAATACCACATTTTTTCAACCATTCTTCGAATGATGGGCGTTTTGATTGTTTTCAAGATTTGGCTATCACAAATTGTGCTGCTGTGAACATAGGTGCACAGATATCACTATGATATGATGTTTTCAGTTCTTCTGGAAAAATTCCCAGTAGAGGGATAGCTGGATTGAATGGGATTTCCAGTTCCACTTTTTTAAGGAGTCTCCACACTGCTTTCCATAATGGTTGCACCATAAAGCATCCCCACGAGCAGTGGAGAAGTGTTCCTTTTTCTCCACAGCCTCTCCAATATTTATTTTTGGCTGATTTCTAAATTTCTTGAATAATTCAGCTGCAAACCTATCAGGACCCGGGCTTTTTTGTCAGTAATTTTTATTACATTTTGAATTTCATTGAGTGATATTGTGTTATTGAAAATTCCTATGTCTTCTTGATTCAATTTTGGTAATTTGTACCTTTCTAGGAATCTATCCATTTCTTCTGTGTCTTAGATTATATGAGAGTAACATTTTTGAAGCAGCTCTTGATGACCTGAATTTGTGGTACTAATTTCATTTTTTTCCTTTCTTTATGGCTTGAATTTGAGTTTTTTCTTTCCTGTTTTTGATGAGCTTAGCTTTGGGCTTATCAGCTTTATTTGCTCTTTCAAAAACCAGATTTTTTATTTGTTAATTTGCTTTCTTCATATCAACTGCATTAATTTCTGCTCTAGTCTTCATGAATTTCTTTCTTTGTGCATAGGCTTGATTTGATCTTCTTTTCTTAGATGCTGGGGGTGGATCATTAGAGTTTTTATTTATTCCTTTTCACTTGTCCTAGTGTGCCAGTTTTCAGGTATAAATTTCCCTCTGAGTACTGCTTTCATTGAATTCCACAAGTTCTTCTCTTCTGGATGGTTAACAACTTAAGTTGGCAGTCCAAACAACTAGGGAAAAAGAAGGGATTTGAATATAGCCAATATTTTGGCTCTAGCCTTTCAAGGTCAATGAGAACCAGGACATAAAAGAACCTGTACTGTAACAGCATATAATTCTGTGGGGTCCCAAATTTCCTGTTCAAAGATATTATGGAACCACAGAGGAAAGTGATCGATGATGTACAGTGTGCCTAAGGAGAGTCACTTAGAGAAAAAAATTATCTCAGGGTTCTACAGAGAGCAAAATGGCCAAGCACTGGCCGTGATTCATCCAAATGGCTGACACTGAAAAAGTGTTGCAAATCGCAGTACATGATTCCAGGGTAAACCCTGAGGGGACCTGACTGACCTTGTCAGATGCAAAAGTTACATATTCTTTGTAAAATAGATCTTGCTTTATATTGGTCTTAAACATCCAGCAGAAAAGTCTAACCACAAGGTATAAAAAGGGAAGCCACATTAACATGCTGAGTTGTAAAAGGCTCAAGTCAACAGCCCCCAATAATGATAGATGAGCTGATAATCCACTACTGTTATGGACTATTGGACTAAATATACAGTTACTTTCAATTTGTTCAACGAATGGAAAGATCTGTACTAGTCAGATTTAGACAAGAAATCACGTCTGCATCTTGTACTCTGAACAACTACGATGAAGATAATATTATGCAGTGTATTAACTATTATAAAAATAATAATGATAAAAAGACATTCTAAAAAATGAATTATAGATATTGTTCAATTTCTTGTTTAATTTCATCTGTAATCCATTGATTTCTCTCGAAGGTATTTTATTTCCATGTAGTTATGGTGTTGTTGTGGATTCTTTTGTCATTTGTTTCCAGTTTCATTGCACTGTGGTCAGATAATATGCATGGAATAATTTCTGTTTTCTTTCACATACTTAAATATGACCTATGGACTAGAACATGTTCTATTTTAGAAAACAACCCCTCCCTCCGCTTTTTTTTTTTTTTTTTCCGTCTTTTTGAGACAGGGTCTCACTATGCACTTCAGGCTAGTCTTGAGCTCACTTTTATAGCCCAGGCTGGTCTCAAACTCACATCGATCCTCTTCAGCCTCCCAAGTTCTGGGATTAGAAGCATGCACCACCATGTCCCACTGAAAGCAGCCGATTTTCAAATGAAAAGAATGTGTAATCAGATGTGATGTGGTGGAGCACTCTGCGTATGTCCACTAATTCCATTTGTTCCAAGTTCTGGTTCAGTTCTATATTTTGCTAATTTTTTGTCTACTTCACCTATCTTTTTGGGATCAAGTGGTGTTAAGATATCCTGTTAAGATTGTAGTATTGGATACTATGTTTTTCAGGACCATTAAAATATATAGCTGAATACTCCCGTGTTTCCTGTGTACATATTTATGACTGTCACAACTTTCGTATTTTTCCCCTAACCAGCATGTTGTGGCCTTCTTAATTTTCCTTCACCATTCTTGATTTAAAGTTCAAGTTGTCTGAAAATAGTATTATTACTCCTCCTTTCTCTGAGATCCTGAGGCATATGTTATTGTTCTCCATTCTTTGACTTTCAGCCTGTGAATTTCTTTGAGTTAAATGACTTTTCTTTTAGCCAGCTTATTGTTGAATTTTGCTTCCTCATCTACTATGCCAATCTATTTCTTTTAATTGATGAATTGAGTCCATATACACTAATGGTTATAACAGATATACTGACTTATATTTGACATGTTATTTTCCTGCCGTTGGTTATCTATTTTTTCTCCTGTGTTTAATTGTTTGACCTATATGGTGGATTCTTTCTGTTCTCATTCATTGAGTTGTGGTCATTTTGATTCCTTTTTTAGAATATCTTTAATATTCTGTAATTAGTCTGACTTTCAAACAATAAATTTCTGACACAGTTGTATTACGGACATCCAATGGCCATGAAGAGCGAGCGGCAGTGATGCAGTGACTACACAGGTGTAACTAACAAAGTGCAGTCTCGAATGATTATATTGGATTTATCTAGTAATATTAGCTACAAAAGTGTAATGGCATGTTTAACCAAATAAATCAAACCTATCATCACGTGCATGTGAAAACTTTGTGTACCTAGGATATGTAGCTCCAGAAAAAAAAAAAAAAAGTGTGAAAGAATTTGGTACAAAAACCACTTTTTCATAGATAAATTTTAACTAATTTAAAACTGTTAGTAAAAATCTAAGAAATCCATAAACACTGCAAAAGAACATAGCAAAGTGATTACAATGAATAAATGATGTGACTGGATACACCAATTTTGTGTAATGAGATTAAAGAAGTGGAGAGCCAGCTGTCTGTGACACAGAATAGCAGTGAATAATATCCACAAACTTTGTGATTAATGTTTTCAGTTTATTAAATAAGCATGAAATAAAAAGCGTCAATATCTCAGGGACATACTTGTAGAAGCTAACAGTTAAATGCTGTACCTAAGACTTTATAAGAAGGTTCAGTACAAATCTTCATTAACCATAAGGGATTCTAAGTAGTATTGATATCCAGAGCCATATCGGTTAAAAAATATTTTTATCTTGACATTCTCCTCATCACCACTTTCTTTAACAGATGACTAGCTTCTATGTATGTCTCAATGGAGTAAAAATTAAGACACTAGTATTTTACCAAAAATCCTAGTATGAATTCAGTTTAGCATACATGTCAGAAAAAAACATAAAGTCACTTATAAACGAAAGTACTTAAATTTAAGCTAATGTAATTGTGAAAGTATGCTTCCCATTTTATTCCTGAATGATCTGAGGTTTTCAAAATTAATATATTCTAGGGAAATATTGCTTAGTGTAATATGATTTTCATGGATATTTTGGTCATATAAATAATAAATCTAAAAACCATCGTTTCCTACTCGGGTCCTACTGTCATGTACCTTAACTGAACAAACTCAAATTACCTGCAACAATCCTATAAAAAACCAGGGTGATATTATAACTGTCCCATCCTTATATCCCTTTTAGATATGCCATTTTTATTTTTTGTATAAAATACTTATTTTATTAAGTTGTTTTGAATTTGATACATCTCTCCAACATATTAGAATTGAACCATTAAACTCGTAGCTTCATCAACCTTAACTGGTTCATTTTCATGATGCTGCTGATTAATCCGCTTTTTCCTCCAAGGTTCAAGAATCAGCTTTTTTGAGAAATATGCAAGCGCCTTCCGAATGTTTACCAAGAATTACTCATTCTGTGTATTTTTTCATCATTCACAATGTTTACCATCTTGAGGTTAGTGGTAACTGGTTTTGCTCTGTTTTTGGACTTAAGCGGTTTTTGGTGGGCTATGTGAAATACATTCTTGGGCTTCTACCCTCTTAATTTATTCTTGGCCATTGTCTTTGATATCCGTGAGCTGCTTCTCAAGCTCCAGGAGACGATGTCTGGAAGCCCATAGCCCAGGAAGTTCCGGAAAGAAGGACCCTGTCAGGTTGGCTTTCAAGCCGTAACCCCTAGATATGCCATTTTAGATGTCAAAAGTTATTCTTCAGAGACTTTCTACCTATGATAACATATGATAGGTTATCTTGTATGATAGGTTATCTTTGAACCTAATTCAATTTGAAAGGTTTATTCAAAATTAACATTTAGTGTTAAAGGGATAAATTCACATTTCCCTCAATTGACTTTCTATTTGAAAAGGGGAAATACTTAAATAAAAACATGTGTCTTCCCCTTAGGCAAGTCATAGTGTTTCTATTGAAATGTCTAATGTTAATATCATTTAAAAATCATTAATTTTAATTTTCATGGAAGAACTAAAGAAAATTTTTTGAAAATTCTGGCATTGGAAACAAAATATCTCATCCAACATATGCCAATTTCCTCTCACAATACCTTAAGTTTTTAATCCTCTTAAACATTAATTTACAGATTTTGAAAATGAGAAAAGCTGTTCAAATGTATTCATGATGTGGAAAGGTCATGGAAATTTTCTTCTTTGATTCACTGTAAGGGAACTGTTGTCAAATTTTGGCCATTGTACCTTTTGAGAACATTTTGCAGTAGAGAATTTGCTGTGCTTACTGTCAATAAACATTCAAAACGTGTTTTTTAAAAAGAGTAAAAATTCTTCTTTGTATGTATACATGTACATGGATGCTGATGTTCATTAAGAGAATATAGTAAGTTAATAAAACCTATCTCTGGTTTCAAATAAATATTTGAATATAGTAGAAGAAGTAACCATACTCATATTCTTATAATGCTTGGAGAACTACAAAATGTGAAGGCTAAACATGCAGAGTGATAAAATTACAAAACTAATTCCTAACATTTCAGAAGACTGACTTTAATCTTGGGTAGTATATTTTATATTTCTGAGCTTTATGAATCTTTTAAATATAACAGTGATACTAAACTTTTTGCTATTCCTTTTGAATTTAGAAAAGAGATATGTCAATTTGGCAGAGTAGACAACTTGAATAAGAGATGCTTTAATATATGACCTGTCAAATTATGAGTTGCTTATATAATTCATTCAAATCTAAAGCACTTCAGAATACAAAAATAGGATTTGGACAGGCTCTAACTATGGTGTTCCTAGATCTTCTGTAATAAATAAAATTATTTATTATAAGAAAATAAATTCTGCTTATGATCAGAGGAAAACCTAAGTAGTTTTAACAAGTAAAATATAGCACAACTGTACCGTTCCAAAAAGTTTTAGTTTTTCTTTTGTTCTCTAAGTAATGAAAACATATGTTCACTTTTTACAGCACCCCCACAAAATGAAACCACATTGTCTGCTTTAGGCTTTTTAAAGCATCATGAAATAGAAAGCAAAGATAAGAACAATTTAATGTTCTCTAACCTCAATACTTGAATATATTAAAAAGTGACAGTGAGAAAAGGAACTGGTCAGAGGGGCCCATTTGAACTTGTAAGCAACAAAGGCCATTTAAAATCACTATAAAAGTAATGTCCCAATTTTAGACCCGTTCGGTGGGCTCGACCCTGTTCCGTTCCTTATGATTACTTCATAGTATTATGAATTGTTTCCTGCTTAAATTTTTTTCAGCAACTAAGAGAAGACCTTGATTGAGCCAATCAAGATGATCAACCCAATTCAATTTGTTTCATTCTATGTTCTTAGAACCATAGCAATTCTTCTTTCTCCCCCTCGTTTAGCACTTGATGGAAGCCTTATTTTTTAAAATGCTACTTTCTTCCTTTTCTCTTCATTGTTTCTCAATATGTTATATAAAACTTGAGTTTGTGGAATGCCCCTTTTAGGTCTTGAAAATATTGCAAACCTTAGGTAAATATTTAGTAAAATGAAAGGAATAATTTACATAAATAAGTGAAAGAAAGGAACATTTTAAGAAGAAGAAACAATATGCTGCTTTCTTCTTATGTTGATTGAATACATTTCAAAAAAATTTATACCTCTTGATATCTTGAATAAAAATATTCTATATATTAGTTTTAAGATCATATTCATAGGGCTAATGGCATAGGTCAGTGATCTAAAGCACCTGATTAAGCAAGATCAGGCAGCTGTAGGGGACCGCAGTTCAATCTCTGGCACCACAAGACATGCCAGCCCCACTCTCAGGGTGGGCAAAGCTGACAAAAAAAGAAGGAAAGAAAACAGGATCATATTCATAACATGTTATCTCAATGGTTAAAATTACCTCATATTACAGTTCAGGTAAAAATTAGAGAATATAAAATTAACAAGAAGAGAATCTTTGGTCATGACGATTGTTTTTCCACATATACTTTATTATTTTATTTTTTTTACTCTTTAAAGAGAGTACAAAGTAGAATTAAAACAAAAAATTATAAGTGATACAAAATTTCACTTACTAAAGAATATGAATTCCACAGTATTTATTATAACATATAGTGTTACCTTCCAACCAGTTATGCATATTATCATATATATTCATGTAAAACTGGAATAAAGAATAAAAGAAATATATAAGAAATTAAGAACAGAAATCTATAGTATATTTGTCCAAGTCATCCTGCTTACATACATAGATAAATCCCTTTCCCCTACTCCCCTTCTGTCCTTCTATATATTCTACTTTTTAAATAAAAGCTATCAATTAAAAATAACACTTAGTTACAGAATAAGAAACATCCATGAACATGAAATTTTATTGTTTGCTTTAATATCTTTCATCAAAATTTTATATTTTCAACATATAAATCTTTCATCTCTTTGGTTTATTCTGAAATATTTCATTATTTTTGATGTTACTGTAGTGAAAATATTTTTCCCTCGCATACAGTAGTCTCTTATTAGTGTATAGAAATAGTGCTAATTTTTAAATGTTTGTTTCATGTATAAATTTTGCTGACTTTACTTACTTGTTTAGCAATGTTTATATTTCTTCTTGATTTTTTGACTTAGTTTTCTTTAACTATTCAGTTATGATGTCATCAAGAAATACTTTTAGAACATCCTGACTTGAGTTCAGCCAAAAGGCCTTGTTATTGGTAGAGCCAGATGTCCCCTTTGCTAAAAAAAATTTGAGTGTAGAAATGACACATAGGCAGACAGCTTTGCCTAACCTAAAATCTGCATGAGCTGGTACCTGCATGAAATTTTCTCCTATCCTTTTCTTTCACACTTTTGCTTATATTAGGAATTGGGACCAGATACTTATGGGCTTTTCTAAGACTAGAAAAATGCTTTTGTCTTCCTGCATTTTCCTGAGTGTCCTTTTCAGAACTTCTACTTACTGGAAGGAAGTTCCTTGTTGTGAAATTCTTTGTTTCACTGCAAACAAAGCAAAGATCTTCTACTCCTCCCAGTATTTGTCTTAATTTCTCTGTAGTAAATAGTGTTCTTTCTTGAGTCTGAGCTCTAATTCTCAGGTTGCACTCCTGCTTAATTATCCTTTAGCGCTCAGATAAGTTGTTATTTTCAAGACCCAGATGTTCAGATGAGTCTTTAGTTACTCTAAAATTTGGTCCATATTGCTACCTTCTTCCTTCCACCTTTAAAATTCACTCTTAAAATAGCCCTGGAGTATTTAAAATCAGCAAATATTTCCAAAGTATTTATTTTGCATATTTTTTCTCATAGAGTAATAGCTGTTACCTCCAGGTAAACAGACTTTATATTAACAGTATAGAAACAATTTGTGTCACATGTATATTGGATGTTCATTCTTAGAACCATAGATACATGCCACATATAATGAACACATTTTTCATAGACCAAAATAATCATAATCCAGCTGCAACAAAATGGGACAAGCAAGTCTAAATCATTTTTCTAAAACTTAATTTCTAGCCCTTGAATACCTCCTGATAATAGAAAGCCAGCAGTGTATTTCTATGGCCATGCAATCAAGTTCACATAAACATTGTTCTAGTATTAATTAACAAAATGAAAAGAAAAACTTCACGGATAGATATTAAGAACTCACTTGTTTCCAATTAATGCCACTAATGGATAAATTATGGAAAACTTGCATATGAGGATTTTCACATTTACTGCCATATTTTAGCTGCATTATCTCCAGTAAAATAAGCATTATAATGCTTAGGCATAATGGTAATTGAAACTTAGAGAAATGAACTGTGTGCCCTATGCTTAATAATTGAATCATATGGTCTTTGACTCAAATACATGACACCTCTTCCCCTTTAAATTCTAATTACTATAATTTACATAAGAAAGAGATTTGGTCCTGCTTTTTCTGAAAACTAGGAAGAGTTTGAAACTAAGAGTCAAAAAAGTTGAGTTCTAAAATTTTGACCAAGTTGCCTTACCAGATGTCATGATTTATGTCTATATGTCCTCTCCAAAGCTTCATAGAGTCATGGGGCAAACTTTTAATAGGTGGTTGAATCTAGAATTTGTGGTTGACTCATGGAGCCATATAGAGGGCAAGCGTATGCATGCTACATCTTTCCTAGGGCTAGTACCCTACGTACAATATAAAGGGCAGAAAAGGGTTGCTCTCCCATCCTCTCTCATTGCTTTTGTTATATTCTACTGCCACAAACCGTTGCCCCTCTGCAATGTGCTGCTCTGCTTCCTTTAACCTTGCGCAATGACTATCTTGTGTCAGTAAATAGAAAAGCAAGTAAGACAGAATTTCGTACCAGAGAAGCAGGATCATTGCTGTGACTATACCTGATCAGTAGGTTCAAGAACCCTTTGGAGTGGCGTCTGCTTTTACGAATTTAGTGGCCCTGGAATTCTCACTGCACAAATCAGACTCATAGTAATCCTCTCGTTTTCAGTCTCCAGTGCGGCATTGGTGGTGTAGTGAGTGGTGAGCATAGCTGCCTTCCATTTTCAGTCTCCCTAGTGAGGGGTGTGGCTTCGAGAAAATGCTTGGAAAGATTCGGAGATGCCAGCTAAAAAGTGTAGCCAGAATGCCGTAGTTTGTACTGTAATTGAGATTTTTATCAGAGCCCAGAAGAACAAAACAAAACACAACACAGTAAAAAAAGGCTCAGCCCATCTTTTTGTATGTCTATTGATAACTTTTGAGATGGAAATGTTTATCTTGTTGAAAATATTTAAGTTTTTTCCTATTTGTACAAGTGATATCCACTAAATTTTGCCTTAAATCTCAGAAGATACTAGGGATTTAGACTTTTCAACAATGCTAAACTGTTAGGATTTTGGAAACTGCTGAAGATGAACTAAATGCCTTTTGAATAAAAGGGTGTACATGAGTCTTTGGGGACACAGGGTGGCAATGTTATGGTTTGCATCTAAATATTCGCTCAAAGCTTCATACACTTTTAGAAGATGTCTTTGGAGCAGCTGAATCTAAACTTTGTGAGCTCTTCGGTCTCTGGCCTCAGCAGAGAGATGAGTCCCCACCATGTCTGCCCATCTGCAGTAGATGGCAGTGCAGAACTGCTCCAGCTTCCTAATCAACCAACACAGGCTGAAGTACAGCACGGAGCCCAATAACCTGAAGGTCCTCAACTCTTTCACTACAACGGGCTGATTCACCTCAAGACAGTGGGCATGGAGCTACTAGCCAATAGCAAGGAGGTCATGGTGGTCATGAAGCAGAGATATGGAAAGCAGAAGCCAGACACACCTCCCATGTGCATACTACCATCGACAAGAATGCACGTAACACTCTCAGGAGCATGTGCCACAGGATCCAAAAGAACCAGCACCACCTAGACTTGAATATGGCTGCCTTCCGCAGAGTCAGCACTGTAGAAGCCTATGATGGTGAAGAGGAAGCAGATATGGCCCACCAAGAGTGTCTGAGCCACCCCTAGCAATAAAGAGCTTTAATGTGGTCCTTTGCCATGTCACAAAACATTAAATAAATAAATAAATAAATAAAATAGAAACCTTGTGATTTCTTCACAGTTCAATGATAGGTTTAAGGTTGGGTGATTGCTGGATCAGTCCACTGGCTGGATTGACACCGCCATAATCCCAGAAGTACTACAAAGTCTCAGAAAGAAGCTTATTTTCACCTGATTTGGCCCTTGTTGTTTTGCCACCTTCTGCTGACATGATCTCTGGCCCCTTAGCCAAGCCTCCCTGCCATGGAGCCAATGGATTAAGGACTGAAAGCACCACAAACCATGAGCTAAAAATCACCCTTTGCTCCTTTAGCTTCAAGTGTCAATATTTTGTCTCAACGATGAGAGAAAAGTAACTAAAATTTTAGCCTGTGCTTTAATTTTCATATTCAAAGGTAGAAAACCAGAATGAGACAATATATAAAAATACTTTCAACTCAATGTTATAAGACTCTGTCTATTGTAAACAAGAAAGTGTCAGTAAATATGATCAAAGCGGGAGGACATTTTATGCTTTATGTTTTTATCTAACATTTATAAATTGAGTTCTGAGAGAAATAATAGTACATTTAACAAGAGATCAGAGAAAACAAATATTGATGGCATATCCACATTTGTAAGTAATTTAAATTTGTGCATAGGAAAAAATTTTGGGAGTTAAACAGAAGAAACAAAAAGAAAACAGACCTCTTTATTGTTTTAACAATAAAATTATTAGAGACTTGCGACCTGCTTGGCATACCCCTTTCCAGTCAGAGCCCACACCCAGCATGTGTGTGCACCTTCTCTTCTTCTCACCAGATCCCCTTCCAGCCTGTACTCGGGCCCTGGCAGCATGTAAGTCCATCTGCACAATTGTGGGAACCTCCTCCATCAAACAGGCCTGGTGTGGAACCCTGAGGCAGAGCTCCCTGTAGAAAGGTTAGGGGGCCCAGCCCACCCATCTAATCCAGGAGCTGAGCATCTTGCAAGAGTGGCACAGTGGGTTCACTTCCACGGGCTGCAGCAGGAAGAAACAGAGCACAGCAGCCAGATCCAAGCCAGGCCTACCTGGACAAGTTCAAACTTGGAAGATCCAGACCCGGTAAGCTGAGATATTTTGCTAGGCTCGGATCTATGAGAGCACCCTCTCTTTTTTCTCTTTAATTGAGAGAGGGGGCAACAGGTAATGGGTGAACCAGTCTGCCTGAAAGACACTATGTAGATCAAGAGGAAGTGATCAGACAGAACTTAGGGAAACTAATTTAAATACATATTCCCTGATGAACATTTTAAGCATACAAATCTTAGAGTGCTAAAATTTATGTGCTAATTTTTTTATGTACTTAAAAAGTGCAAAGGTGCTTCAAGTTTTTTCTTAGTATCCCAGGACTTCAATAACAGAAAAGGAGTCAACAGGTAGAGGTAATGTGATCTGCGCCTAAAAGAGCCCTTTGTGGATACTATGTCTCTAGGTAAGATTTCATTTTGCTGAAAATATACAAATTTGTACATGTATGTATGGTTTTATTTTCCCTGTAAATGAATACACTGATACTTTTAGAAATCCATAAAATAGATATGTAAACCTTAGCTTTATGGTCTTTCCCAGATAGGTGAAAATAAGAGTATATGTTGGAGAAAATAAATCACTTAGAGAGAAATAATCATTAAAGTTGTTTTCAAATACCTTTGACAAGGCCTGAAGACATCTTAGAGATGCTTGTAGAGTCAGCACATAGAAAGAAATTATAAATTATCAGAAACTATTATTTACACTTTTAGTACTTACCCAAACTTCCATGCTTTAAATATTTATGTATGAAGACTGAAGTTTATCTTTTTTTTTTGACTGAAGTTCACGTTTAAGATGCATCAAAATCAAGGTGAGAAAAATCATGTTACTGGAATAAACCTTTTCTTTTTTAATACTATATTACAAAAATCTTCAAATACAAATAAAACTTGAATTATAATGAGTTTATACTTCATCTACATTCTACATTCTTTTTAACTTTTTGTACAATACATTGCATGTAGCTACAAAAATTTTATTGTTCTATCAAGCAATGTTTTATTTTCCTTCATTACCAGCTTTTCAAAAGTTTTCATTGTAAAATTTAACATCACAGCACTTCTTATTTAATAGTACGATATACATATTTTTAATCTAGAGTGTGGCTGTTTTGGTCTTTTGAATTAGAATTTGAATGCAATAAAATGTACAAGTTTTTCATGTGCAATTATCTGTTGTTTTACTGTGAAAATTTAAATGACTACACAATGACTATTTCTGTATCTTTTCCCAAATTCTATAATAAACAATGTGCTGCATTTTTTATCACATAGAATTGTATCTAGCTAATTCTGCTTTATCTCTTCATCAGTTTCTCTATTTAAATAATCACCTTAAGCTCTTCAGGTTGTTTTACTTCTTTCTTTCAAGAGAGCAAGGAGGAGGGGAAGAGAAAGAAGGAGTGGGAAGGAAGGAGGGAGGGAAGAAGGGAGGGAAAGATGCCACTAAAATTCATTGGTAAACCAACATTTAAACATCACTTCTCGGGGCTGGAATGTTGACTGAAAGAAAATCGCTAAGGTAGAAATGGAATGACATTAAAGATTATGGAATTTCCCTTTTTACTTGATGAAAATGCTCTAAAGTGAATCATGGCAGTGACTGAGCATACTGAATGAGCATACTCATGTACATTGTAAATGAGTGACTTGTAAGACATATGAAATATTTCTTAATTAATCCATTTTGAAACGCATTAATTTCTCCTTACTGAGCATTAGACTTATACCTTCTCAGCAAGAGCGATCTCTGGAGGAGGCTAGTACCATTGCATGTGTGTGTGTGTGTGTGACATATAAAGAACATACATAACATAAAATTTATTTTGTGTAATTGCACCACTTCTTCTGAGATCTAAAGGAACAATCGGGAAGTAAGGCAAAAGCTTGGAAATATGAAGACTAGACTATCCAAAGACAGCAGGAAAAGCATTTACTATGATTCAGAAATAAAGACCAGCAAAGACTGAAAGAGCAAAAGCAAAAGAAACATCAATTAGAGAAACACAAAAAGGGAAGTGGAAGAAAGTTTGAAGAAATGGGAGTGGCAAATGGAAAAAGAGAAGAGTTATACAATAGCATGCACAGGTACAAATTTCCTATAATGAATGTGATCATTAAGTATATCTAATTTGTACCAATGAAGTTATTTTTAGGCTATAACAATTACTCCTTCAAGCTTTTGAGTGTGCATTGTGGCATTGTGAGTAGAACTGCAAAGTGAAAATAATGATATTGCATGAACCAACTTATGTTTAAAAAGATAATTATTTTTCTAAAAAGAATGCATTCTTTCGTTTAGCTATTACCAGACAGTACTTTACATGGAAAGTGCCTAAGAATAAGATTATTAGGCACAATGCTAGCCTCGAGCATAACAGACAGGACTTCCAACAGAGCTTTCTTGCCAGTGTGATATGCCAGACACTACAAATTATCAATAATTATTTTTTCTTGTAATATTAAATGCTACAAAATGGTTGCTATAATGCGAGAAAGAAAGAGTGGTGGTACTAACTTATTTTTTGGTAGGAGAAAGACTGAGTTTAGATACTTGATTAAAGATCTTATTGCTGAAAGTAATTCACACATGAAAATATAGAGACAATGAGTGCTGGAAGTAAAAGAGAAGGTAAGCACAGATATTAAGGCAGAGACCAGCTAGAAATGGCACATCGGTATATGTCCAGCACAGTTGTGCACATATGGTAGCCAGAAGAAACCTGTACACGCAACATCGAGTGTGACAGTCACACCCTGGAAGCAAGTCACCAGTCTTTCAGCACTAGAATAACTATTATTCTATAGAGAAATGAAGAGATTATTATGAACTCCGTTAAGAAGAAGCTAAAATCAATCCTGTAGTAACAATATGAAAAAAAAATAAATTGAAAAAGATGAGTATTTTTATATGAATTTTTCTAAATTGGTTCTCTTTTAGATTTCAAACTCCTATTAACCTGCAAAAGTATTTCAAATTTTCTAATCAAACAAAATACCACTAACATAAGTAGTTCATCTGACCAAGTTATCTTCCTAAGTCTTGCTTCTTTTACATGGATTTGGGTTTGCCAGTGCTATCAAATAGAATTTACTACGTTGTGGACATCTACTGTGTGGTATGCTAGCCAATAGCTGCATATTATTTTTCACTGAAATATAGACAGCATGAATAAGGGGCATAATTTTTAATTTTAATAATTTTGCCTAAATTGACATATTTAAATTGGTCAATACGGGAGCCATTGTGAACATTGTGGAACACCTGTTGTCCTAGCTCAGTATTTACTACTGTGCTCGGGTGGTTATAGTAGCTATTTATTTACTTATTTATTTATTTGTTTATTTATAGAAAACCACAAATCTATTTTATTTTTATACTTTTAGTGTTCATTAGTCTGACATGAGTTTTATGGGACTACAATCAAGCTTCCCACTGGAAGCTGTAGAGGAAAATCTATTTCTTTGCTTCTGTAGTCCCAGGAAGTTGCATGCACCCTTGACCCACTGTTCACACCCAGCAGCTATGCCCCTGTTTTGGCTGTCAGATCACATTTTCCTCTTCTGTAGGCAGATCTTCCACTTCCTACAGGGACACTATTGGTTACAACCACGTATTGCCCAGATAATCAAGGATAATCTCCCCATCTTGAGAGTCTTAATTTAATCACATCTTCAAAATCCCATTTGTCATTATGTTGGGTAACATATATAGATCCATGAGATTTGAACTTATATATCTCCAGTCATTATTTTTCCAGCAATAGGAAGAATGAAAACATTCTAGAAACTGACAGTGACAACACACAACTTGGCAAATATTTTACACTATAAAACACTGAATAAAGGGTTTTTTGTTTGTTTTGTTTTCTGTTTGTTTGTTTGTTTAGCTCTCTAGAGTGTATACTACTTATAGTTTGAGATTTAGATAACTTTATACTATATAGCCTGCCTACCTGCCTACCTGCCCACCCTCCCTGTCTTTTTTCTTTTCTTCCCTCTCTTGTTTTACTCTTCTTGCTTTTCTGGGGCCTCATTAAGCCTCCAACAGCATGGTATAATGTATTACATGTTAAGTTCTAAATTCAGCATTGTGTACAGCTGTTTGTATATCTTTTGACAGTGTCACCATCTGAATGCTTCATAGCCCTTGCTTGACCAGTTTGCTCTCTGTGACAGCCTGAGAGAATGTTTTCTCTCTAGGTGACTCTCCTTAGGTACACTATACATCATTAATCCCTTTCCTTTATAACCCCATAATCTCCTTAAACAGAAAATTTGGGAAATGACTGAGTTATTGGATGTTGCATGATAGGTTTTCTTATATCCTGAGTCCTCACTGACCTTAATGTCTTTGTCAGGTTCCATAAGAAGAGAATGCAAATATTCTAAAAATCACAAAGAGCATGAGGTAATAGACTATTATGTACATCTCAGAATCTGAGAACAGAGTTTAAAATGGGTTGAAATTTCCAAAATAAAAAAAGAGTAGTTTTTTCATTTTTCATTCAGTGCTACCCTGACAACTAAGTAGTTCAGAGTATTTATAATAATGGTAAGCAACATTTTTGAAGGTTAAAATATTAATAACTTTTAGGCATTGTTACTATAAAAATATGGATTTCATGCAAAAGAGAATTCCCTAGCCAATTATGTCACTTTATTTTTCTTTAATTTTTATTTTTTTGTCTTTGAGACAGGGTCTCACTGTGCAGTTCAGGCTGGCCTTAACCTCACTTTTGTATCCCAGGCTGGAATCAAACTCACATTGAGCCTCCTGCCTCAGGTTCCCAAGCGCTGGGATTACACGCGTGCACCACCATGCTCAGCTGGTATCACTTAATGTCACCTATTTCATATATGTGTTAGGTCTCATGTGTAAACCAAAATACAATTAGGATGTTTTTCCAATATTCTATACATAGCCATGAATAATTAATTCTATTAAAGGAAATGTTTTGGGGTACTTAGAAAAGTTTCATCACATATGGAATGTAAAAAGACAAAATAAGTGCAACTTCTAACCCTGTTGTCTTCAAATTTTGCTAATAATCAAGTCACCAGAAGGTGTTGGAATTAGTTGTGACACCATTTGCACTAAAGGAGTCATTTTTCAATTTCGTTTTTATTTATGTGCTTACTTACTTATATTTTAGCACAGAGTCTACACGTTCTCACCGTGTAGATAGAACTGATAGTTACCTGCCTGTGCTCAGCCTCCCAGGAGCTGGGATTGCAGGTGCACACCGCCACACCCAGCCTGAATGACAGTCTCAGCATGACACGGGGGCGGGGCCCACATGGGAGGCTGGACGTGAACCCCGGCCGGCCTCTGCTTCTGCCTAAGCAGGAACTTTAGTCCGCTGAGCTATTTGGCTGACCCTTTGATTTTAGAAGACAATGAAGGCCGCACCAGGTATAAAATACCGGGAAAATAGGACTGGCAACAGCTATACATAAATAATAAGAAAATTGTCTGAATCTCACGGATTACATGCTTTAATCTATTGGAAAAATGATTTCGCAATAAAGATTAACAACCAATTCCAACTTTACGATGCTAATTGCCACACTCAAATAACTCAAGTAGCACTATTTTACACTGGGTAGAACACTTGAAGAAAGTCAATATGAAAGAAAATTGGCTAAAGTATTCTGTTATTTTTTCCTTCTGAGGAGCTCAAATGAAGAAGAAAAATTAAAGAGAAATAAGTAAGAAATAGGGAGAATTTTAAATACTTCCCCAAATTACAAACTCCATCAAAAATATTTCAATATATATGCTAATTGGTTTTGTTTATGTCACTAGTTTATGTTTTAAAAGATTTCCATTATTAGCTGTTTCTTTTTGTAAGTGCTGGTTTAAGTCTTGTACTCTTACTGCTATGAACATAAAAATTACACTGGGTAATTATTATGGTTATTCTTTTATTATTTGATTATGAAACATTGTTTTCACTTCCATAAAATGAGAAAAGGTATTAGAAACACCAGTTCACTCTAACTGTGCAGCTTTGAGCTTGTTATATTATGTAACCCACCAAAAGTTTCAAACAAATGTTGATTTTATTTATTAGATAATTAGAAATATTCATTTATTCTTAACTATCTAATGTTATTAAAATTACTCTCACATGCTTATAGAATAAGTGGTATAAAACCTCTAATGTTTATTATTTCAAACATTCCACAAAATTGTTTAATATTGTAGAAGAACTTGAGAAAAAATCATACAAAATATGTACTATATCCATGGTGCAAGTCATAATAAAAGTCAGGTGTTTTTCAAATTTCCCATACATTTTTCTCATCATAAATTATCAGTTGTGTGAAAGGAAAAGTTTCTGGTGACTTAAACTTTTATCACATAAGAATTTGTGATGTATAAAATTTGTGAGTATAAAATTTTCAGGTAAATGAAGGAGGTGAGGAGGTCTCATTCCTTTTGAATGACAGCTAGAATCAGAACATTTTAATAGCAGAAATTCATACTTCTGTGGTAGTTAATATGCTATATGTAGTTCATGCTGTTGTGCCCAAGCCACTATTTGAGGAAATTCTACCTAATTCATTTGACATATGCAGTGAAAAGGAAGAGAGAAGAGTGAGCCAGGAAGAATACAGTAGAAGTCAAACCAAAAACACCTCCAAAGCAAAAGACAAGCACATAACAGCAGCTGAATAAAATTGTGTGTCACGATGTGCCCCATGTTCTTATATTTATGGTATGAGAATGTAAGCAATATGTAGTTATTATCAAAGACATCATTTATCTGTATTCAATCTAAAATGCACTATATGCTCAACTACATAATTAGAGGAAAAAGAAGCTAAAGAGTTTCATTTCTAGAAGTGCTGACATTTTAAGTAAGAATCTCAATGAGAAAACAAATACTGTGTTCAGTTTATAAACCTTGAATCTAACAAACTCTCCTATTACAATCTGAACAGTCATTTATAAGATATTTTGATAACATGTCTTTATATTGCCATCTCATTGTGAATATTATAAAATGTGGATAAATTTTAAAAGTAGAGAATTACAAGTTAGAAAATATCTAAAGCAGCATAACTTTATCATAATTGAAATCAGCTGTTAAACATGCCAATCTCTCTCATGAATATTGACGCAAAAATTCTCAATAAAATCCTAGCCATTAGAATACAACAAATCATCAAGAAGATTATACATCACGACCAGGTAGGATTCATTCCAGGGATGCAAGGATGGTTCAGTATACACAAATCTACAAGTGCAATACACTATATCAACAGAACCAAGACCAAAAATCACATGATCGTCTCAATTGATGCCGAAAAGGCCTTTGACAAAGTGCAACACTCATTCATGTTCAAAGTCCTACAGAAAATTGGAATAGAGGGCCTCTACCTCAACCTGATAAAAGCCATCTACAACAATCCAACAGCTAGCATAATTCTAAATGGGGAA
>PVJA010037451.1:0-20383 GCA_004027025.1 Myocastor coypus | reverse complement strand
AAAAAAAAAAAAAAAAAAAAAAAAAAAAACAAACACTAATTTCTCCAGCCCGTGTCTGCTTAGTTGACTGCAGGACTTGGAAATTATCTGTGTGGGCCCTAGCTAGTGATGGAGGTCCTGTCCAAATAAAGAATTTTCTTTTGCCAGTGACTGAAGAAGCTAGAGAGTTTGGAGCATGAGTTGAATGGAAAAAGGATGCTTTATCCCTTACTGAAACCCTCCTTCTTCAGGGGTAAGGATTTGAGAGAAGACACACAAAAAATGGGCACTTCTGTACCTGAGATATCTTGGAGGACAGGTAGATTACTGCAGGACAGGAATGAAAACTGAAATGGGAAGGAAGGTAGATAAGGAAGCATGCTGCTTTCTGCTTTATTTTGTTTTTTAATTCAGCTACCTCAAGAGGCCACAAAAGTTTAATTCATGAAGAAAGCAAAGGTCATGGCAAAATCATGTCTCAGATCTGTCCCATTGCCTAGCAGAGAAGGTAGGCGTGTTCACATACCTGCCACAGGAAAGATGGCACTTTGACAGTTTCTACCAACTGGAGCTGTGCTTTTCTATTTTCATTGTAAAACACTGTAGTGCTTAGTTAGACCCTGCTGTACTGTTACAAGGAGTGACGGTGTTCCGCTGTTGTTCCACCTCTGCTAGTTTAAGGCTGAGGACCTTGGAACTCCTCTTTTGACCGCTGTGACCACAAAACATTAGGTGGCTATCATGTACCAAGGGCACGTTGCCCAGTGGTTTTCTTGAGTAATTTGTTCCCTAGGTGACTTGTTTTCTACTGTTCTTGTCTTTCCAACATTTGTTTGCTTCTTCTCTGCTCCTGTTTTATTTCTCTCAAAATTGAAAGCTTCTTGGTTACTAGATGAAGGTATAATTCTTCCCCTGCTTGATTCTTAGATGCTACCTAGCCTTAGTCCATGCATGCCACCTTCTGCTTTTTTTTTTTTTTTTTTTTTTTGCTTAATATTCTTGTCCTGTCCTGTCACTGGATTTGAGAATACAGCGAACTTCTTTTCATCCATTGACTGGAGGTAATAGACGAAAGGCAAAGTCCTTGCTTACCTGTCTCACAGCTGTCAACAGTGGGGCAGTTGTGGTTGGACTTGTGGATAAGAATCTCTTTCCTTTTTAGTTTCTTTTTCGTCATGAGTGTATTTGTCATACATAACAGTTAAATGCACCTTGGAAAATTAACTCCTATACCATTTTGGTAATTCTTATTTTCGTTGTCCCTCCTTTCCTTCCGGTCTCCCTTCCAATCCTGAGAAACTCATCAACAATTTCCTTCTCCACACGTGTATAGCTTACACTCAGAGATGAAAACACAGCATAACACCTTTATTTACTTTAAAAATAGATATTGAAATATGTCATTGAGTTCACATATGTACAATGGGACAGTCCTGCCCCTGGGGGGCACACTGAGACTGCACCTGAGACTGGGTGTGTTGGCGTGCCTGTAATCCCAGCTCTTGGGAAGTTGTAAACAGGCAGATCGCTGTAAATCTGATCTACTAGTGAGACCCTCCTGAACACCCTATCGAGCCTTCCGTAAAAACTACAGAAAAGAAAAAAATTAATACATTATTCCACTAGAAATCAGATATTCCTTTAATAACCAAATCCAAGTTATGTGGCAGTCTAAAGACAAATCACTTTGTTTCTTCAGCAAATACAGGAGGAGAGATTCACCAATGCAGGCCCCTTCATCAGTATACACAGAGAAATGAACAAGCGCATTTACTATAGCAGTTTTGGCAGCAGCAAAAGTGGAGAAAATTGAAAGGAATTTATACACATGAGTAATTAAATTTTAGTGCCATAACAAACAGAAAATGGAAAAGCATTTAAATGAGATGAAACTCGTGACGACATGGTTTGATCGCTACGGAGCATGTTGTAGAAGGCACCTTGGAAAGTTTCCGCCACACTTTTCATCTTTTTCCATAAGATCTTGCCAACGCTTTTTGACGCTTGACCTCAGGATCCAGCGCCAGCCATGTTTGTGTCTCTGCGGTTGTCTCTCTCTGGAAGGCTTCACTGTAGCTCCTGCAGTGTGGGTCTCTACTTCTCATCCAGTTCTTTGCTTCATGCCTAACATGATGAGGACGTTACATTCCCTATCTTTTTGGCAGAGCAGTTGCAGCTAGCTGATGTCAAACTATTTGCCTATCTTAGTCTGTAACTAGACCATAAGCTCAAAGCATAAAATATGTATTGCTTTCCAGTGGAAATTCAGTCTCCAGACGACTGAAGATTTAGCAGATTGTATGTGGCATGAATAGATCAGCTAGTCAACTATTAAGTATCTCTATTTTTTCAAAAAATTAGAAATCATTCATTGCTATGAGCACATATTTAACAACAGAGTAAACTTCTGAATGACATAAAAAAGCAAAACTCTTCATAAGAGAAAAATGAAAGAAACGATGCAAGGGAGGCACGGAGGCGTGCCTCTGGGGTCTTGATTCTCTGAATAACGCATCACTAATTTAAAACCCTCAGAGTAGGATTTCCTAGGGACAGGGTCATGTAGAGTGTGACAACACACTGCTGCTTATTACCAGCACGGATATTTAGGGTCATATGGAATATTTCACAACGAAGTTACTTGAATGCAGGAACTGAAGAGAATTCGAGGTTGGCTGTGGTAAACTGCTGACTATTGTTTTTCCCCTCGTCTTACTTTAAATTAATCTTTTTACCGCTGTGGTGACGAAAGAGTACATTTAGCTTTATGTGAAAGTGAGCTATAACGAAGGCGTGGAAATGGAAGGAAGGAAAGTTCTTCCCCGAAATTAAGTTGTTGACCTTAAGCAGTCGTGAAGTAACTTTTTCTGGTAAAGGCCTTTTCTTTTCTGAAGTAGAAGTCACTACCTATGTGCGGAAATAAGATGGAAATAAACATGAAAGGTTTGGCCCTTTACCCCAAATTTAGAATGGTTAATTTGGTAAATTTTCATGATGATTAATTAAAGATGGAATATGGCTATCTCATAAAATTTTAATCACAAGAACAAGAAAATGCTGCATTATGGTCATGTATTTACGACTTACTCCAATTTCATTTGGAAATCTAGAAAATGCTTTGGTAGTAATGTAAAACTAAAGTAGCATTTCTCCTGATTACACTTGTATGCTTGCCTTTCTTGGCTGCAAGTAGGGTTTCTTATGCATGAGAAAAATCACCTTGAGACTTGTAAAGTCTTGAAAAGAATCTTTGAGCTCAAAGACTGAAGCAAAACCAGCATCCTCAGAGAGCAGAGGTGCAGTGCTGGGGCTACCTGAGCGAGAGCAGCAGGGAAAATAATATTTAAAGATTTAAATAATAGTTAACAATAAGCACAAATGATCTGTGGCCCTCCGAAGGCAAACAGTGCCATGAGAAACACAGCTCACTACCCTCTCACGTAGCATGCTTCCAAAGGAGGACCAGGAGCAACACAGCTACAGTAAGGAGGAAGAAAGAACTCACAGGGCAGATATTGTCCTTCTGGTGATTTGCACTGGTTCCAGTTTGCCTAAAGGGTGTTACGCCCTGCATTCATCGGTTTTGTTGTCTGTCCAGGCTGTACAGCCCTTCACAAGCTGCAGCTTCTGTATTTCTGCTGGTCTAACCTGGGCATAGATGCCCCTAAGACCACTGATGACAACCTGTGGTCCTTATGACTGGAAAAGCCTGAGGTGTCCTGAGTATCAGATGAGGCGGAGATAAGAGGACAGAAGGTGGGAGCTAGAGATCTTTTTAAATCAAATGAATGCTTCGTGGGCTGTGATGGAGCCACAGGAAATCTATAACACTATAGAAATTGTCATAGGTAGTGTAGGTATTTGAAGAAACCTTTGAGAAAAAAAAAAAAAAAAACCCTGATAGGATTTACTTTACTTTCAAATTTGGATATGCAGTTATTTCCCTATGTGAACCAGCTTTGGGGGGAATAAATTTTGTTATTGTATAAGACATAAAACAGGAGCAAATTAAACTTGTCATTGAAGTGAACATGTTTAAGTTACACAGCACACTCAGGGGACTGCTTCAGTGAAGATGGTTTGGATGCAGCTGGTATTCCAGGCCCATCTCCCTAGCAGGAACCACAATTAGCCTCCCAGTGGATTCCTAGGACTTCACGACGCACACAAATCACACTCAATTTCTGTAGGGTGATGTTAGGAGCCTGTCCTCAGCGCAGTGACTTCCTCTTTTCATCAAAAGTTCTAGAAACGCACCCTGTGCATGATTTCAGGCTGTTTGTCCCATCTGCTGACAGCATTTCTGGTGCCTCTTGGGTGAACATCTGGGACTAATTTTAAGAGATACAGCTAAAGTGAGGCGATCGAGCTAGAGGCTTAACCTGGGTCTTGGCATTTTACTCATGGCAGCCTGCCTGAGAAGATCTACTTCTGATAGACTTTTCTGCAATGGAGCAACAGTCATGTCATTTGATAGGGTTAGAATCACACAGCTCAAAATTAATTGCAAGAGTGCGCAGAGGATTTTAATCATGAGAAGCCAAGTCTTTGAAATTCAAGCTGCACCTCACTAATGGAGCTAATTTGTGGAAATTCTCTCCTCTTTTCCCTCTGGAGAGAGGTAGAGAAAGAAGGATTTTCAATTCATGGGTGAATTGTGGAAATTAAAATATGCTTTATATAGAATGGTGTCCCTGGGTCTCATGTATAAGTTGATTTTTATATAGCAAATATTATTTCCCATAAATTGTTAGAGCCTTGGAGTATATCATTTTGATCCATTTTAATCTTTTGCTTCACATTACTTTCATGGAATCGTAGGCTGCCAAGACAGAAAAGAGATCTAGAGTAAAGGTTCACCTATTATTTAATTCAAAAATTCTTTAAGGATTTACTGATCTGTTTGACCTTAGGTGAGCGACCATTTAGACTCGGAATATTTTTCATTTCAATAAGCTTAGTACCTGGAATGGCTTCCACGTTCAGTATTGGACAATGTTCTTTTATTCTAAGTATATTTAGTGTCATGCGTCTAGTAGGAATGATATTGTCATTTCTGGTCATGGCAATTAGACACAATAGATTGTAATTTATTTGTTCAAGACCCCTTCCAAATAGCAAGTCTCTTTGAAAACCAAAACGCTGGGTCAGCCAGACAGCTCAGTGGATTAAAGAACCAGCTTAGGCAGACACAGGGGCTGGGCTGCCATGCTGGCCCTGCCCCTGGGACGCACTGAGATAGGGACTGCCACTGGGCGTGGTGGCATGTGCCTGTAACCCTAGCACTTGGGAAACTGAAAAATAGAAGGATCACTGCCAGACCAATCTGTGTGGTGAAACCTTGTAATACATTTTAAAAAGAAAGAAAAAGAAAACCCAAATGTTTCTCATGGTAAAATGCTAAACTAAATCATCTTATTGAAAAAGTACTTTGTAGTTTAGTTTTTATTATTATTATTATTATTCTGTAGCTCTAATACACTGAAATATTTTGGGCCAGCCAGATAGTTGAGGGGTCTAAAGCACCTGGTTAGGCAAGCGTAGGCAAACCTAGGGACCAGGGTTTGATCCCTGGCACCACATGCCACGCCAGCTCTGCACCCAGGGCAGGCTGAGCTGGCCACAAAAAAAAGAAAACGTATTTAATATCTGGTATTGAGAATAAGGTCACACAATTGTGTTACGAATTGTCATTTGCAAAACTGCAAGACTGGATAATTACAGTATGAGGTCAATCAACACTGCCACCACCACGACCACCAATCGATACTAAAACTTGCCATATTATACCACTGACACAAAGGAAAACTTTTATTCTCCTCTGGCTTAAGAATTCAAGAATACACTGCCTTGGCTCTTCCCGTGCAATTTCTATGATAGGAAGATAAAGCGTCACTTTCTCCCCAGTGTCAAGTAGAATTAAGCAAAATAACTGGAAAGAATGCTTTTCTTATTTTCATCCCATTTTTCAGCCTGCATTACCTATTGGCTATGGAAATGCATGGTATATTTTTCTTTTAATGGGAGGTAAGGAATGAAAGCCCGTTGTAGTGAAGGTTATGTTATTAATGATTGCTAAGAGCACTGGTGAGAAAGGAACAGAATCGTGAATGTATAAAAATGTAATAAACGGTGTTTTTTGTTTTTTGTTTTTTTTTTCCATCTTCAGCAGGTATAGAATTTTCTATCCAGAGTCCTGAAACATATAATTGATTCTGACAGGAATTAATGGTAAGCATAACATAATTGTAGCAAATATTTCAACATTTTCATGCTTTATCTAATTACCTTCCATCAGCTTATGTATCTTGTGAAATATAGCGCTTACAGACAGAAAAGAAAAAAGGAATACTGCAGAATGTTTAAAGCTACTATTCAATCTTCTTGTGTGTTCAGATTAGTACAAAGAGAAACACAACCATGATAATGATAATTGTACCCATCATGTTGATAAGATGTAGATATACCTACTTACAGATAATAGCCTCTAGCTCCATACTTTAAACCATGTGCGGTTTAAGATTATAGCATATAGAGTAACAAGTGTTCTGCCCATTATTTTGTTTTCTTGTGAAGAATTACAGATTCCCCATATATTATTGGGTAGAGCTTCGAAGAGAACATATAAGCAATCATTATCCTAACCTCATCATAAACTCTCTCCCTCCTAAACCTTTGAAAGCAATGCAGATTATGAAGTCTGAGCCGGCATATTCCCCTTGGTGACATGCAGAGAGATTAGGGTCCCTGATCTGTTTAAATCCTTGGTTACTTGAGATCAGAAGACTTCACATATGCTCAAATACTTTAGTGTTGATAATGAATGCAGCTGATAGCGAATAGGTTTTTGTCTGATGGAATAGTTAAATATTTATTTATTTATTTATTTATTTATTTATTTATTTATTGCAGGACTGGGGTTTGAACGCATGACCTTGCACTTGCCAGGTAGGCATTTGTGTCACAGAGGAAATATTTAACTTTAAGCAGCTAGACTCTTGGAATTTTTTCACCTAAAAGTGTTATTGATAGTTAAATATGGAGAAGTAAATGTTTCGGCTTAGCTATGAAGTGACCCCCAAAGACCTCCTTTGTTAGAGATGATTCTCAAGGCCACACACACAGAGCAGACATCTAGGAAGACACTCGGATCACCAGAGCCTTCACTTCGGAAGTCCCCTGATGAGCTCTTAGCTATCGGAGCTGAAAGTCCTGCTGGGAGATAAAACCTGATTGGAGGAGGCAGGTCATCGGTTACGGTGGCCAGAACAGTGTATTTTTATTCTGCCACTTCCTTTCTCTGCATCTATTTCCAACCTGCTCTGCTTCCTGGTTGCCATTACATGAGTAATTTTTTAACTCTCACTACCTCTCTACCCTGGAGCTGTCCAACTATGGACTGAGACGGTGAATCGCTCCTCTGTTACAAAGTGAGCTCATTTGTGCAGATTATACCTTTTAGCTCCATACTGTAAGCCATGTGCAGTTCATAATTGTAATACATTGGGGAATAGATATTCTGTCAATCATTCTCTTGGGAAGATTCACAGAGTGCCCACAGTACTGGATAGGGACTGAAGTGCTGTTTATATATTTCATCTCAGCAAAGGAAAGCTGATTAACAGGGTGGTTATTTTTGTCTGTTTCTCTGCATTAATGTTATATTGTTATAATTAGACAAAATGAATAATGCATATCTAATATAAATATAGTTATGTAATCAGCATTTCCTTAAGAGACCATTCTGTGATAATAGTAGCTTCTTTATCACCCACATTTACTGTGCTATACTTTAAAACAACTAAGTCACATAAGTAATTCTTCTTCTTTTTTTTTTTTTTTTTTCTCTTTCTGAGACAGGGTCTTGCTATGCAGTTGAGGCTGGTCCTGAGCTCACTTTTGTAGCCCAGGCTGGTCTGGAACTCACACCAATCCTCCTGCCTCAGCCTCCCGAGTGCTGGGATTACAGGCGTGGGCCACCACGCCCGGCTACATACGTAGTTCTTCTAAAAAACTGGAATCCTGAAATAATCATTCCTTATGTTATAAAAATTTTAAGATATAAATGATTTATACATCTCTTATTAGTCTCAGTTGGAATATATATTTAGGAAGAGAGAATTTATATGTGAGGATATTTTCTTGACGTTTATTTTAGACAAGAAAAGAAACAGCATTTACTATTAACATTTGCATAGGATTTGTACAGAGAATTAATTTTCAGTTTAAATAAATAAGATGTTTTATGTATTATTTGACTCTTACAGATAATATACACTAAACCATCATAAAATAGTAGAAAATAAAAAATGCATCACAGTTTTGCAAGACAATTAAGATACATAAACCCAGTTAAACTGTAATAAGGATAAAAAAACTTTCTATACATTGTTCAAAATAGACACATAAATATGTGATATCTATAGGGAGCATCTTTCATCTTGAAAATGTAGATAAAACAGTTTAAATTCAGAATAATAGGAAAGATAAACTTTAAAACTGAATATACCATTGCAAAATTCTTCCTTTCTTTTTACATTTCTGCAAGAGGAGCAACTTCAGAACAAATACAAATAAATACAGCAGTTTGAATTAAATGTGTAAAGAATAAGAAGTATAATAATGCATTGTCTCAAAACCCTTCTCTTCAATTTGCCTCCATCCTCTTACACCTATATAGTTTGTAAGGTGAAACTACAAAGATCAAAGTCATCGTCGGAGTTATTTTAATTTGTATTTCTCAACTGATTAATGATGTTGAGTACTTTTCATATATTTAACTGCCATTTATATTTCTTCATCTGAGAAGGGGTATTCATTTTAGATATCCATTTTATAATTTAGTTTTCGAATTTGGGCGGGGCCTGATGTTTTAAAATTGATTTCTATGTTCCATACAGTAAGAACCTGAAAGAGTAAGTAAAACTCAAAAGTTACGATAGATACTGTGAGAGGGAAAGAAACTGTTTAAAGAGGCTGAATGGCTGGGATGAAGGAGGGGAGCAAAGAACATAAGAGAAAAGAAAGAAAGAAAGAAACGGAATTGGATAATTGTACTGCGGAAGTACAGGCTGCTCTCTCTCTCTCTCTCTCTCTCTCTCTCTCTCTGTCTGTCTCTTTGTCTCTCTCTCTCCTCTCTCTCTCTCTCTCTCTCTCTCTCTCTCTCTCTCTCTCTCTCTCTCTCTTTCTTTCCAAATATATATGTCAGCTTGGGTAATTATACTGCTGGTTTCTGTTGATTTCCACTAATCTGTTGAAAATTGTTAATGCTTACATTTTTTGACCAATTTTGCATGTATCTATGTGGTGATCTGAACCAATAATTTAGTAATAGCACTATGCAATACAACAAGTGTTGTTGAATTGCTATCATTTTGATTAGTTGAATTACATATCATTTCTGATGATTTTTTCTCACTATGCTTTATTCTCTTTAAAAGAAAGCAGAAACACTCACACTAGGAAATTACTACAAGAGTCTTATTGGAAAATAAGAAGCTTTAAAAACATATAATTATGTTTGTAATATCTTTGAGCAAAACATCCTGTGTATCAGAGGTGAGGGACAGCACCATCACCAAAGAGCACAGCAGCTCTGACCTGACGTGCCTGGTATGCATGCTGCCTGTGGTGCCTGTAAAGGCTGCAACACATTCCCACCCCTCCTGGGCTGGAGAAACTTTCAGCTATAACCCCGGAAGAGTACATTAATTATTTAGTAACAAAAAATAGTAACAATCATAGTCCTTAGACACATTTGTCTACTTATTTTGATGGAAAACAGATTGCAGATTTAAAACTCCTTTCCCCTGCCATTTTTATAAGCGGTTGAAGGTTGCTGGCATTGTTTAACTAGTAGTCAAGGTTTTTATGAAATTTCTATTTATGTATGTATGTATGTATGTATGTATGTATGTATGTATGTATTTATTGCTGTACCAGGGATCAAATTCCGGACCATGTGCTTGTCAGTCAGGCGCTTAACCCAGTGAGCTATCTCCCCAGCGCTTCATCTTTTTATGAAATTTCTAGACACCTTTTTACTTTCTTAACTTTACAAATAGGCTTGCTATAGTTATGCTTAACTGTGTCAACTTCACTGCTTTGGACGCAGCTGGGCCAGCTGCAAAGTGCTTTTCTGAGTGCCCCAATTGTGGGCGCCATCGCTGGTCCCTGGCCTCTTCCCTTTGGTGCTAGTCCTTTGCTTTTTTTTTTTTTTTTCACACATTGAAGAGAGTAGCATTGCTCCACGACACCCTCTTCTGGGATGCTGGTTGGTGCTGCCTTCCATTAAGGCACTCAAGACAGAAATCAAGAGTCAAAAAGCTATAAAAATGTTGAATGACCCAATGAAATCGATAGTGTAATTTAAAAAAAGAAAAGGACTTACTAATATAGAAAAGCCCAGGTCCTAAGGGATTCATAGCTGAATTCTACAAGAAATGTAGAGAAGATTTAATTTCTATACTCCTCAAAATCTTCAATGAAAGTGAAAAGTAATAAATACTCCCTAATTCATTCCTGGAGGCATAATGGGACAAAAACCCAACCAAAAGAGTGAACTATAGATCAATCTCCTCATGAACATGGTTACAAAAATTGTCAATAAAACACTAGCAAGTAGGATGTAGAAAATCCTTAGGAAGATTCTATGCCATGACCATGGGGCAATTCATCCCAGGGATGCAAGGATGCTTCAACGTATGCAAATCTATGAATGTAATACATCATTTCAGGGCCAGGGAGATAGCTCAGTAGAATAAGTGCTTGCCTGGCAAGTGCAGCGTCCTGAGTTCAATCCTCAGTACCACAAGAAAAACAAAAGTACACCATTTCAACAGAGTTAAAAACAAAAATCATATGATCACCTCAACAGACTCAGAAAAAAAATGCTTTTGACAAACTCCCACACTCATTAATGATCAAATTCCTACAGAAAATTGGAATGGATGGCCTATACCTCAATCTGACAAAAGCCATCTATGACAATCTAACAGCCAATGTCATTCTAAATGGTGAAAAACATGTACTTCTTTAAATAGTAGGAGACAAATATTGTGTCTCAGTAAGGAAAAGCTAGATAGTACATGATTATATTTTTTTATAGCCCTGGAATAAAATATGGGGACATTTTGTGAGCTTTGCTCTGTATTTCTGGCACTAAGGAGGCAAAGGCAGGAGGATTTTCACTATAAAGTGAGTTCAAGGCCATCCTGGGCCAGAAAGTGAGCTCAAGGCTATCCTAAACTGCCTAACAAGATTCTGTCTGAAACAACCACAACAAAAAAGATAATAATAACAAGCAAGCAAATAAACAAAAACCTTGTGATTTCACGTGTGTAATGCAAGAAACTTTGGCTAAGCTAATGTTCAATCTCTCCAGGAAGCTTTATTACATCAAACTGATTAAGCCAGACAGCTAGGTAGACTGGCTGAGCAGACCCAAAGCTGGGGAAGACAGAGAATTGCAAAAGGAGGACAAAAGACAAGGCCTGGTTTGGGCTGCTTAAAATTCTTGATAGACTTCTTCTTGTATTTGTTTGGTAAGATGTTCAATTTTTCTACTTTCTGTGCAAGAGCTATACAAAGCCTTGGCTGTCAATGTCGGTTCCTTAATTTGGCCCTTGACCCCTTTGCTGGGCTAAGTGCACGCTTGCCTCACTTTACTCAGCAATTTCACGGATTCCCATTTGCTTATTGATGTAGTATTCACCAGAATACTTTTCCATATCTTATTGACTACATTTTCTCCAATGTGAACTGTACTTTGGTTTACAAGTTTAGTTTTCCTCCTGAACATATTTGATTTTTTTTTTTTTTTTTGCTCACTTGTCACCATGGCCTCATCTTTCTTCTCTCTTCATGTTAAAAGAGGCTGGAAGAATTTGAAGTATAAGAGCAAAATGTGCTACCCATTCTGATCCCAGGCTGTTGGCAGGTTGGGATTTACTAAGTGGAATATGACTCTGGGCCTAGGAGTTTACTATGCACTTAGCCTGGTGACTTACTGCGTAACTCACACTGAGCACAGAACCGCGGGGAGGAGCTCACTGTTCATTCTGTTCTGCGTAAATGAATTGAGTCTCGTAACTCCTCATCCTAGAATGCTTCATAGCCGGTAAGCTTGACCACTTGCTCCATTCATTTTTTTCTTCCGTCTGTTTTCCTTCAGAATATTGAATTATAACAATTAATACAGCTTTGCAGGATTCTCATTATATTATAACCTCTAGTTATATTTTTTTCATTGCTTGATTACAAATTCCTTGAGTAGAAGATTATGTATTTTGTCTATTGAATATCACTGAATGAATTCTACTGAAGCCAGCTAACTAAGGAACCTCAAATCAATACTGCTTACTTGGGCTTAATGAATTAATGTTTTTACTTCAGATTCCCAAGTTCATCATAAGATTTAATTTAATGTCTAATTATCACTTGTATTGTTTTCCTTTTAATTAAAAATATTTCCTTAAGCACAAGCTGTGAACAAGTAGCTAATCAGTTCTCCGGTTCTGCTACATGTTATAGATAATATGGAGGCTATTTTAATCCTGAGTATCGATGGTCTCTCACCAGATGCTGTGCTCTTGTGTTTCTTGGCAATACTGAAAGCATTCAGAATAGTTAGGAGTGTATTTATGTGCTCAGTCTCCACTGAGTAGCCCACCTAGTTATTAGCATGTCTAACTCGAATTTGGGGTGTGTATGTGCCTTGATCACTGCTGACTCGTGACACTGGGCCAAGCCATTTCTTAGGCCAAGCAGTGAATGATACACACAGCCCAACACCAAGAGCTGTTTATTTCCCATCCCTTACAATGTTGACCATTATAGAACTTAAGGCTCTTTAGACTTAAACTCTCTGTTATCATCATCTCTTCTGGCTGAAGCTTAATGACTGCTTATGCTTCCTGACCAATGGCAAGGGACTGTGAAACAACCTAATCATAACGCTCAATGTCTACGGTGTAGTATCAAAAACAAAGTATTGATATCTTTTACAAAAATCTATCCAGAATGGAGTTTAAGATAACTTCCGCTTGAAGAAGTACAGTTGTACAAAAGCAGAAGAATGTAACAGTCAGATAAGTCAGAATGTCATACAGGTGAAATTATAATCTGAAAGTCTATGTTATTCAGATATTGGTAGATTTTAGGAGAGAGAACTTAAAACAGAAGACAGGGCAGATAGCTCTGCAGATTAAAGCACCTGCTTAGGTAGAGCGCAGGGTCTGTGCCAGCTCAGCCTCTGGGGGGCACTGAGAGAGCGATGGAGACTGGCAGTGGTGGCATGTGCCTGTAATTCCAACACTGGGAGGCACACACACACACACACACACACACACACACACACAAACTTAAAAGAAATGGTAACTGTGGTGGTCAAGCTGGATTGTGTCAAGTTGTTTGGCTTGGGAACTTCAAAGAAGTTGTGGGTTTGTATTCTAGTGTGCTAGCATTTGGCGGGCGTGTGTGTGTGTGTGTGTGTGTGTGTGTGTGTGTGTGTGTGTGTGTAGAAGGTTTGGCTGTGGGCACTGCATTTAGTTTCCTGTGCTTCCTCTCCACTGCTGGTGACTAAGCAGCTTGGCCCTGCCATGTCTGCCACGCCATCGAGCGGCCTGACTGTCCCGAAACCATGAACTACATTGTCTCCTCCTGTGAGTCGTACGTGCTGAGTATTGGGTCCCAGCCATGGGAAGACTGACTCACATAATATAGCCCACCAGCAGAGCTGCCAACAGAGCTCGGACGGTGATAAATAGAGCAGTGTATTAAGTTGAGCACATAGTAGGAAAAAAAAAAAACGTACAGAAAGCCAAGCATACTTATTCAGCAGTAATTCTTCCCTTCCCCCCAAATTACCTTTGTAAACTTTTAGCAGCTGTTTTTTTGAAAACAAAACAAAACAAAACAAAACTCTGCCAGCACATTTCTTATTTCAGTGAATTTAGTATTGACGAATGTTTACTTGGAGAATTATTGTATTCACAGAAAACCAAAACATCTGATTATAAATTGTGGTGATTAGGCAAAAAGTCCAAGATCCACTTTACGTGTTTCAAGCCACAAAAATCCACGGAACAGCTCTTTTACCTCTGTGTTTATACTTTCTATTTTACTCTTTAGAATATCACTGTGGTCGACTTGTGTTTTCACGACATTTTTCCTCTTATTCTGATTATTCTGCTGTGATATTTGTCCCTATCTCAAATATCTACTTACATAGTAAGCAATATATGGAGTTCTTGAAAACCAGTACCTTTCTAGGAGTGTTGTTTTGATTTTTTTCCCCCATTTTGAAGAAGCTTAGTAAGCTTTTTGACAAGTTTAGGATCAAAGAAGAATTTATCAGTGTGGAAATAACTTTAGTGGACAATATAGAAGCCACCAAAGAACTTGAAGTAGAGAGCTTGGAACGTTGAATTTTATGACCCAGGTACATAAGGGCCATTACAGAGGCTAATTCTGCACTATAGATGTCATAAGGATATATTGCTGTTAATCTCCCAGAGTGAATTTTTACAAGGAGACCTTGAGAAGGTGCAAGGAAGCACAGAATAAGAAAACTCAAATCAGTTTCCTTGGATTAACTCTCTTGCAAGAGAATAGATATCCACCCCTACAATAACACTACATCTTTTAAAACCTAAAAATTAAAAAATGGATTATAGATGTGTATTTGCTAACACCAGCCTTATTGGTGAATTAACATATTAATATGGAAAGAAGCTTTTTAATTCCTCATTCTTCATTCCAGCCAAGGAAATAACTCTTTTTTTTTTAATCCTATATTTAACAGATGGGTAGTTGGCAACTTTTAGCATGGTGGTGAAGAGTAGTAGGGTGTGTAAGTCTCGGCTCTGTGCCTTAAGCCTGAGATCCTATGTTGTTAGGTTATGAATTCTAAAAAGATTTTAAAGTAGTGAGAATTTAATAAATTCTGAAAATATATCAATTAGATACAATACACTCATGCTTTTATACGATCAATTAAAAAATTTCTTTTGAAGGAGAGAACAACTGGAAAATGATTAACTTTCTATGGATTCTATTCATTTGTTCACACGCTCTGAGGTTGCAGTTAATCTACTTCATTTCTTTCCTGGCCTGTTTTAAATATTAAAATGGAGTGCCTCAGCTCTTTTCTTATTGGTGGACCAGTACCCAATACCCATGTGTTACAGAAGAGAAACCTGGAGGTCACGGTGTGTAGAGGTTTCAGTCCGTCATTGCCTGGCACTAGGAGAGATGGACATAGTGGAGTAGCATCATGGACGAGACACAGGCCATGGCAGGGCAGGCAGGGAGCAAGGTCCTTCCTTCTGCTTCGTCTTTATTCCTTCTGGGCCACAAGCCCATTGGTTGGTGTCACCCACAACCAAGATGTGGCTTCTTATCTTCCACACCCAGAGCTATGCTACACCAGTCAACCAGTGGACTGTAGCCAGCAGCCACCAGTTGTTTTATTGTTGATAGCACCCACATGAAAACAACCGTGAACCCAAAAAAACATCACTACTATCCAAAGCAGAGCAACCCCCATTCCTTGGGAACTTTTCAAGGACATAACTTGTGCATATATGCATCTAAAACATTAGAACCCAGGGCCAGGGAGACAGCTCCATGCCACAAGCACCTGCCTGGAAAGCTCAAGGTCGTGCCAAAAAAAAAAATAAATAAGTAAAACATTAGAACCTATTTACATAGTAAAATTCTTACCTTGACCCAGAGATAAGGAAGCATGGAAGGATACTTTGGGCATTCCAGAGGTGTCATCTGGGGGAAATAGCAGATAGTGGGGAAAGTGAGAAGCTGAGAAATTGGTGAAGCATTATGTGAAAAGTAGATTGGAATAAGTCTCAAGTGCCACATTAACTCATTTAAGTATCTTGAAATTATTTTATAGCAAATGAGAGCCTTATTGGTCATTTTTCAAGGGGATATTAGGGGTCTGATCTGAGCCTTTTGTTTTAATTACTCTGAACAGAGAGGAGGATACACAGGCAGTCTGAGCTGTCAGAGACGGAATGGAAGGCCTGTTTCGATTATTCTGCAGCAGTTTCAGAAAGAGAAGTGGGCCTACACAAGAAGGCACAAAAGAGGCACGGAAGAGGCAGAGCCAGGGAACTCAGCATCTGGAGAGCGAAGGGGAGGTTGAAGATGTTCTGATGTTCTTGTTTGAGCACCTGGAGGAATGGAGATTCCAAATCCAGTTGCAACTCTGCAGAAGAGGTGAGCAGGTGACGCTGACATCACTGGCACACCGTTGTGTACTTGGGATGTCTCTAGGGCATCTTGTGGAGAATTTTATGAAATGCTGTGCTGGAATGGTGAAATATCATATTTCCTTAATTTTTAGTGAATCACTTGGAAATATTTGGATTTTAGCATTTATGTTCCCCGGAGGAAAAAAAATTCTCGGTGTTTATAATTCATTCTTGGATTTGTCAATTCTCTCAGAAGAGCAGAATATTTATGGGACAAAAAGAAACCCTAAGGACCTACTTCCTGTTAGTAGTTCATCCCCATGGCACGTGGTTCTTAAAGAAAAACAAACAAACAAACAAACAAATATGTATATATAATAAGTATAAAATATATGAGAATAACATTAATATTTTCTACATGATTGAATCAATGGTATGTTTTTGTGTCTTTCTAGTCATAGTCAACTATCAAGGCTGGCGAGATAGCTCAGTGGACTAAGCACCTGCTTAGGAAAATGCAGGGACTGGGGTTTTGATCCCCAACACCACATGTGACACTGTCACTGCCTTCAGGCAGGCTGAACCAGCTACTGAGACTAGGAGGGTGTGGTGGTGCACATCTGTAATCCCAGTGCTGGGGAGGCTCAAAACTGCAAGTCCTCTATGAGACTGAGCTGCATAGTGAGATCCTATACCAAATACACGAAAAAAAGAAGAAAAGGGAATTTAAAAGTCATTGTCAACTGCCAACACTTACATCATAATTTTGAAAGCTCACTTCGCATAAAGAGATGATATAAAATCCTGGAACGAGCTTTTGCTTAAAATACCTAAAAATAGCACTGATTGCTAAAGAAAATTTAAAAATTGATTGGAAAAGTTACTTTCTGCAGATTACTGAAAAGTAATTGCTGGTGAAACCTGAATTTCAGCCTTTGTCTCCAGAATAACTTTTTATATCACTATGAAAAGCAATACTTATTGCAGAGAACTTTCCACGGGGATGTATAAGCCCCTGTGCCCCCTGTAAGAGTCTGAAATATTTTCCTATTACCATGACCACTGCAAATGGTAATGTAAGCAGGAGGAAGACCACCTCAGGCAGCAGGCAAAAATAAAGCCCAGATAGAAATAATCTTGAAGAAAATATCCCCTAGTAGGACTGACAAGAATTACTACTTCCTAGCAAATCTTGCCACTCTACTATGACAGAATGATAAGGACTCATTCTAAAAATTTGTAAGTATACATAGAACACAAAAAATCAGAAGTATGATTATAAAAATGATTGGTTACATGGATTTTATTGCTAAAAACATATTTATATATTGAACACAAATGCTATGTCTAAGGAAAGCTTGCAGGAGGAATGTACATAATTAGGTACTAATTGTGTTTTGTTATAATTGACAATGCGTGCGCTAACTTACCATGCACACATAATCACAGAACAACTCATGCTTCATGAAGGGTCCCAGGGTACACATGGAAATATAAAGATTAAAATCAAGGCATTCTGATGAAAGAATAGATTGCCCAATCGAACAAACTAAAGAACCCAGAAGTAGACCACATTAATGTAGTCAACTGGCCTTTGGCAAACAACCAAAGAGAGTTTAATAGATGAGAGACATAAGGGATGGCAGGGGAAATTTTTCAGTGGCATGAGCACCTGCCTGAACATACAGGACTGGAGCAGCTAGGCATGTCCATCAAAACAAAACGTCTAGACACAGAATCATACACTTCCATAGAAATTCATGCAGAATAAGTCATAGGCCCCGATGTACAGTAAGAAGCCCTGAAACATCTGTAAGATAATGTGGGAAGCAAACAATCTAGAAGAGTTGGATGTGGTGATGGTTTTCCATATAGCATTCAGGGATTCCAGTACTCAGGAAAGGAATCATTGTTAAGCCAGACTTTCTTTTGTTCCTCTTTCTCTATTTCTTTTCCTTCTCCTTCTTCTTTCTCTTCTTTATTTTATAATGTATTTAGTTGTTGCAGGGTCTCACTATGCAGCTCAGACTCATGGAGATACTCCTGCTTTAAGCCTCCCCTACACTGGAATTACAGGCTTACACCACCATGCCTGGACTCTGTGGCCCTGCGATTGCCTAAGTTTGCCTAAGTAGGCACTTTAGTCTGCTGAGCTATCTCACCAACTAACCAGGCTTTCTTAAAATTAATGACGTTTGCTCTCCAAATGATAATGCCAAGAGACTCAGAAGATTAGTATAATGCATTTGTACACCAATATGGCATTCTGCGAAAGGCAAAAATTATGGATATGGTCAAATGATCTGGCTACCAGATTTGAGATAATGAAAAGCAGGACCCATAGACAACCGTTTTAAGATAATGAAGCTATTTTTGTATGATAATATAATGTACCTAGATGATTAGACCTTTGTTGAACCCGCAGAATGTGGAGCCAAAGTGAACCCTAATGTAAAGCATGGATTTTAAGAATAATGAGGTATTCATATAAGTCGAGCAATTGTAACAGATGGGGCTCTTTGGGGAAGGGTGATTGTGTGGTAGGTGGTGTTTACAGGGCCTGTTACCTTAAAACTCTTTGACAGGACAGTTGAGTGACCAAATACTTCTTTCTATGTTCCTTCATTCGACCAGCTAGTTATATCTCAGGGAAAAGACTGTCATTAACATACAAGATGGAAATATACTGCAAATATTTTAATCTTTTGTTCTAAAATCCTAAACTGCAAGAAGGGAATGTCAATTTGGGACAAAGACAAACTGTTTTGGGAATAGGTGGTGGAAAAGAAAATATTGTTTTCAAGAAAACAGAGGTCTCCCCTTGGCCTTCCCATTTCTGCTTCTGCAGTCTGGTTGAAGAAAGAAGCAGAAACAAAGGGAACAGAATGAATGAATGCAGGGATGCTGGACCCAGCTCAAATCAGCACTTAAGAGCTAATCGTCTATACTCTCTGCACCCTGTGACATTACTTTGGCAGCTGTGGTGGGAAGATTTATATCACTGAGATGTAAAGGTGCTAGAAAAGAGGTCACAGTGTTTTGAGGGGGTGATTTGCATGTAAATTATTGAGGTAAAGTTACACACTCTACCTACCCACTGAGGAAGCGGATATGGCTCACAATATTCATGTTGACTAATACGATCTTGAGGACCACTCCAGATGCAGTTCTGTGCCCAGCACAAGAGGGCACTAGAGCCAGAGGCCATGGTATAGCTCTGTCACATTGGGGATGGATGACTTGAAAATGAGCGGACCCTGGCTTTTAATGCCTGGCAATATGCATCCTACTCCAAACCTTGAAATAACTTGTGTATCAGGGATCAGGGTAAACTCCTTTCACTGAAAACTTAGATTGATGTTCCACTAATCCAGTAATGTAAGTGACTTCAAATTAAGTCAAAGAAATAGAAAGTAAACTTAAACCTCCTCTGTATCAAAGTCGGCTTGCTGAAAGGCATAACTCCTACCCTCAGACTGCTTTATGAGTAAGGAAAACTCAGATAGGCTTTTTTTTTAATTAAATAAACCATCATTGTATGGTGGCTGTAGAATCATCATGAAGAAACAAGGAAAATAATTCAAGTTCTATAATTACTAATTAAATACACAGATGTTAGGTTCCAAAGATTTGTTTGAGGTCTGTACAAAACACCTGCAACTATATTTTTTGAGTTAACATAGAGAGTGCTGCATTTGTGCCATAAAATAATCGAGAGAATGCTGAAGGTAATGTTCTCCTACTGCACAGGGGTCTCTTTCCTTCCACACTTCTTAGAGATGACCTCTCTCATGTATTCTACATCTCATAAATGATACACTATACCCTACTTATAATAAAATGAGGCACTTACTTTTCAACCAGCAGTTGTCAGATGAATGAAAGCATGAGATTGAATAGACAAACTGTCTCTTATGTCTCTGAAAAGGAGTAGTTACGGTCCATAAAGTAGAATTAGAATTTGAGAAGAAGGCGGAACTATGACACCAAAGCTATGTGAAATAGTACTGCTAATTAACTTTAGCTTAATTTCGTCAGTCTCTATAATTCATGCCATGTTATAAACGTGTTGCACAAAATAAGCATGGATGATTTTATTTCTCAACAAAAGCAAATTAAAACGTATAATTAGTGAAAATATTTATATCTTCATCAACAAGGTTTTTTTTTTTTTTTTTTTTTTTTTTTTTTTT
>PVJA010037450.1:0-20330 GCA_004027025.1 Myocastor coypus | reverse complement strand
TTTTTTTTTTTTTGGCTTTTTGAGACAAGGTCTCACTATGCAGTTCAGGCTGGCCTTGAGCTCACTTTTGTAGCCCAGGCTGGTCTCAAACTCACACTGATCCTCCTGCCTCAGCCTCCCAAGTGCTGGGATTACAGGCGTGCACCACCACGCCCAGCATTGGAATTGTTTCTGCATAGCTCACAATTGATAACCTTTTACACGTCTGGATTCTTTTATTTATTTATTTATTATTGTTATTCTTACGGGATATTGAACTCAGGAGCTTGTGCTTGCCAGGCAGGCATTTATGCCACTGAGCTATGTTGCAGCCATCTGGTACTGCCTCTGAAATAGATGCATCATATTGTATCCCACTTCTGCTTCCTTTCTTTAAACTGAATGAAGGGGCTGAGGTTATAGCTCAGCAGTCTAAGGGCTTGCCAGGCAAGCACAAGGACCTGAGTTCAAACTCTGGTACCTCATGCCATGCTGGCACCTGCACTTAGCTGGCCAATTAAACCAGGTGTGGTGGTACATGCCTGTAATTCCAGTGCTGGGGAGGCTGAGACAAGAGAATCACTATGAGTCCAAGCTGCATAGTGAGACTATGTACCAAACAAATAAGGAAATCGGGTCTGAGGAAATAGCTCAGTAGAATAAGCACTTGCCTGGCAAGAGGAAGAGCCTGAGTTCAATCCCGTGTTCCCATAAATAAATAAATAAATAAATAAATAAAGTAATAAAGTAATAAATAAATAGGTGGTCAATACCGTTGAATTAAGGTCTTTCTCCTTGAAATTAAATTCTTCTGTCTCTTTACAATCTTCAGTATTGGAGTTACCATTTGGATTAGCTCACAAGGTAGGACAAAGACATTGTCATACATCAGTGACCTGTCCTTCTGTTTTATCCCATTAGTCCCTATCCTATTCCCTTGCTATAATCTCGTTTCCTATCCTCACTTGCTTTAGCTCCACTGGGGACCCCACAACCACTCCTACAGCTACAATCAATGTGTTGCTGCTCCATTTAATTTGGAAACAGAGAAAACAATCTTAAAAAGGACATGACAAACTCCCTCTGAAGTATAGGCACATTAAAAAGGGACCATTTGTACAAAATAAATATTCCTTTCTTAAACCAACAGATGTTGGCATTTATGGTTTAATAAGTATGAAAAAAAATTTAAAAAGTAGTTCTACTTGGATTAGAAGCTGGAGAATTAAACAAACTGTAAAGCTTTTGAATCACCTAAGTCACATATTAAAAACTAATTTTATACACAGCAAAACTATTAGAGATATCTTTGTGTCATACACGTCTCATAAACCATAAAAAAGAAATTAGCTTAAGCACTGTGTATAGCAAATTCCTTTTCTTTAAATGGTTTCTTATAAAGAGTTGTTTGCAAAAGTATAGCACATTCCTAGAAACTCAAATATGCTGTTTGGTAATGACGGGTTGTTGTGGTTTTGTCTTTAGTTTTTCCATTGTGATTTACCTTCCACATTAGACAATATTTATTCCTAGATTATTTCAAACCTTGAACTCAGTGCATTATTATTTTCTCCTACTGGAGTAAACCTAAATTCTATGAACTCATTTTCTCACAGCATGGATATCTAATATTATATTAATGACATATTTCTTCCAACAATTGCCACATATAACATTAGCTTTTTATTTCTATTTTATTTTTAGTGGGCTAAGAAGGTGCCAATACATTAGATTTTGTTCAATTATGGCACAACATGATATCGTTTGCGCTGACTGTAGATAATTCGTGTATGTACAAATGTTTCAAAAAGATACCCAGCTTACAATGTATTTCACAAAATGCATGTTTTTGGTAATAGCCTAGAGCAGGGTCGAGCAAGATTTTCTTCTAAGGATCATATGCTGTCAGACATAGACCCTCAGCTCTACTGTCATAGCATGGAAGTAGCAGTAGACAGTTTCTAAGTGAATATGGCTGTGTTCCAATTACACTTTGTTTTCAAAAAAACAAGCAGCAGGCAAGAGTATGATTGCAGTCGGTAAAAGGAAGCAGGGTTAGCTCTAATGGGCTCACTCTAAGACTGCTAAGTTTCTTACAAATAGCATCAATCTTAGAAAATTATCCAAAATGTATCTGCATTAGGAAATAAAGTACAAAGCATAAAATACAGCAGCTTGTAAGGAGAAGACTGGTAATATTCTAGCTGGGCACTTATGAGCATTGTGAAAATTGCAGGATTGTAAGTGAAAAGAAAAACTGGAGACCAGATACTAAGAGCTGAGAAAACTCATTAATTTCCAAGGGGAAACTATCCAGTGTCCTGTACAGTTCCTGCATCATACCTTGCCCAGTTAAAGATTGGGGTATGTATTACACAAAGCTAAATCCCCTTGTTTTGCCCGTGAATGTGGTGATTTAATGCAATATACTGTAACCTGGTAAATCATTGTGGTTTCTTTAAATTAATCTTTAAAATAGGGTAGCAATAAGACAACAGAAATAAAGCACCCAGCAATCAGGCCTTCCAAAAGTTACAAAATATTGCGAGGCAGAGAATTTCCAAAAATAACTGAAGTGACATAAACAGCTACAAAATGTGTGATGTCCAGGAAGGCCAAATGGGCACAAAAGGAAAACCAGCTATCCGATTATATGGAGTCATTTTTAATATTTACATATATATTTACTTAGAAGTTAAATACAGATTATCATATGGGCTTACAATATACTTCAGGATATTTTCAAAGTCAAAAACAGCTTTGGTGTATTTACTGAATGTCATAGCTTACTTTAGCTTATTTTCAAAACTATTCAGAACATATACATTCTTTTATCTTTAGTCAAGTCAAAACCCATTTTATCTGAATATAGATTTTGTAATTAAATGTCCAATAAAGGATAGACTATCTCATGCAATTTATTCAACACTCATATCCAACAAATGCTGGGGAGTAGAATATTAGTAGCCTATGAAGTAAACATTTTTTTTTTCCAATACAAATAACAAAGATGGTCCTTTCAGGCTGGGGACATACCTCAGCAGCCTAAGTACCTACCTGGCATGAATAAGGACCTGACTTAGATCCCTCGTATTGCATGCCCTGCCAGCCAGAAACTGGGCATCATGGTGCTGGACATGGTGACACACTAATAATCCTAGTACTGAGATGGCTGAGACAGGAGGATCACTATGAGCCTAAACTGTGTAGTGAGACCCTGTAATAAATAAATAATTTTTAAATGGTACCCTTAAATCACTTTTTACCTTTTCATAAAGAGAAAACAAAAACAAATAACAGGAATAACAAAAATGGCACAGAATTTCAAAACAAAAATAGAAAATTAACAATGCTATATTACACTTTTTATATTATTGTCATCAAATTTGTTGCATGAATTACCAGATATAGAAATGGAAGACTGATCAAATAATTAAACATTTATTTTTTCCTTTCAATAAATTTTACCCTTTTCTGTGTCCTTTTTGTGATTTTTAAATTTTATTTTAAAGAGTATAAAAATGAATATGACATTAGAGATGCTATCTTGTTTAAAAACAAGATAATAGATATTCAACAGTTGTTGTTTAAAAACAAGATAATAGATATTCAACAGTTGTATTATTACACATTTCTGTCTTCAAAGAAGTTCCTGAGATGAAAGATATTAGTATATAAAATTGGTCAAAGTAAAAATGTTAAATATTAACTGGTATTCCCGAAAAAGCTGATAATAATTAGCAGTACAATAATCTTAGCTATCCCGTATATATACATGATTTACCTTTTCCTTTTTTTCTATCTTTTCTCCTTTCCCTTGTCTCAATTGTTTATTCCCTATGTTCAGCTTCTTTTTGTTTTACTGTACCTATTACACCTTCTAAATTTTCTATATTCTTTCAGGTTCTTAAACTAGGGAGACCGGGGGCTGCAGAGATAGCTCCGTGGCACAAGTGCCTGCCTGGCAAGTGCAAGGTCATGAGTTTGAACCCCAGTCCTACAACAAACAGACAAACTAGGGAGACAATATGTTGTTTACATGTGGATGTGATATATTTCACTCATGAGCATAGCTTCTACCTACATCATTTACCTATAAAACTTTCAAATTTTTCTCTATAGCTGAGTAATGTTCTATTGTATGAAAATATCACATCTTTATTAGACATTCTTCAGGTGATGGGCTTTTGTGTTGTTTCCATGATTTAACTTTGACAAATTGTGTTGCTATAAACATGGATGCATATACATCACTATGGTATTATATTTTCAGTTATTTTGGAAAAATACTCAGAAGAAGAATGCCTGGGTTGAGTGGGATTTCTAATCCAAGTCTTTTGAAGAACTTCTAAACAATTTCATGGTGGCTGTACACTTCCAACAACTATGGAGAAGGTTGACTTTTTACACACAGCCTCTCCACAATTTGTTGCTGGTTGATTTCTTTTTTAAAAAAAATATATTTTGCCGGACTTTGGGTTCGAACTGGTGACCTTGCACTTGCCAGACAGGCACTTGTGTCCCAGAGCTATCTTCTTGGCCCAAGTTGATTTCTTTATGACAACCATTCTTTCTATAGTAAGATAGAATCTCAGTGTTGTTTTAATTTGCATTTCTTGTTTGGATGCTATTGTGAAGGATGTTGTTTCTCTAATTTTTCTCTCAGTGACTTTGGAATGCTACTGCTTTATAGGTGTTAACTTTGTATCCTATGCTACTAAATTTGTTAACTCTAGAAGTTATGGAAATTTTGTTGCTTACTCAAAGATTTTGTTTGGAAAATGTTTGTCAGGTAGAAAGTTGAATTATAAGAGCAGAGAAAATGACTTTATTATCACTGACTGTGTTCTTGAGTATTACGGTTTTATCACTTTTTGTTAATGGAGGTAAATTGCTAGCAAGAAAGTAGTGACAACTGCACTACATTTGGAGATATGTTTAATTTGTAAAAGATGTGATTGCTCGCTAAAGTACCTAGCTGAAAGGAAAGTCATGAGCAATGAAAGTGTCCTTCAGTAGAACTGACGTGGGGCTCTTTATAAACCAAAGTGACGTGTATATTTGGAAAATAATGCTTCCAATATTCATTTTAAATTCCCTAATAATGTATGATAATTTTTCAAATTTCTATGAAACAACTAGAATTTCTAGAAACATTAAGAGTTTAATGTTTCTATTACATAAAAAATACAGTTTTACACACTGGCATAAAGAGTAACAGTTATCACTGCAGTAATTGTTGCTTATTCACAGTTTGTTGCATCAGCTCTTCCACACACACCAATGTCACATTTGCATCAGTAGCTGTGAAGACTGAGAACTTGTAATATGCAGCTAATATTTTCTGTTTACTTAAATAGATAATATATATGGGAAGCCTCTGACCTTGTTGACTACATGCTGTTATATATCTCAAATTTGCATTAGAGTGCAAACCATATTACAGTTATAAAAATAAACTATCTAAATAGAATATGATCATTTTGATGTTTAAATAACTGCACATTTTTACACAGCAAGATGTTTAATATCTCAGAATTTATAAGCAAACTATTTGAGTTTTAATATTTGTCATTTTCACACAATATTTGTATCCATAATAATAAATAATCATTTGCTTGATCGTGAAGTCTGATTTCTCATGTAGATATGGAAACATCTTGAAACTCAACATCAAATTATTTCATTTTCTCATGCTGTCTAGCTAAAAATTTTTCACTAAAATTAAAATATAACTGAGGTGGTGGTCACCACAAACTATTGTCAGAGAGAATAATATTATGCTACGCTTGATCTTAGCCAAAGGCTCAGAAGCAAAATTATAGTATGCTAGTTAAACATTAAGTCCATTTGGAAAAAAATATCCTAAATTCTTTTTAGTCTGTGATTTATAGATTCTGGAACTGTTCTAGGTATTTCCATGAAGGAAAAATATCAATATTGTTAGAAAATAGACTAAACTTTTAGCAATCTGTGTATGTCACTTATTATCAGTTATGTATTAGTAGACCATGTGTATATACAATTCTTTTGCATAACTGTTTAAATTATCCTTCCAAAATTAAAATGAAATTTTAAGTATAAGTTTTTCTATTCTTTTTAAACCATTCTAATAGATTTACAGAAATACAGGTATTAGGTCAACATATTATTCTTCTAAATAATGATGAAAAATTTCTAAGAGAAACCTAGACATAATATGGTAATTTAGTTGTTCTAATTTAAAGAATAAAATAGTTAGATTCACATTACCAGACATTAGGGACAGATTCCACTAAGGCCCTGAGAGTCATAATAAAAATGATAATAAATAATCCCTGTCATGGCTACCTACATCCAAGAGTAACCTTGGTGACAGGAAAGCCCCAGCCCCTTGCCAGAGCTTATTCCTCTCTTTTCCTCAAGTGTGAAAACTCTCAAAGATGACCCTGGAGCACAATCTGACACCACCATGCAGCTTACAGTACTCATTACATGTATACAGCTGAAATCGACACCATATGATGCTCCCATGCAGGTGAAGAAAGAGCACCTTCCACAAACCATGAATACACAGTGGCTGGTTTTGTACACTTTCCTAAGGGATAAACAGATGCTTGGGATTATCAGTATCACTATTTTGAGATTTCACATTATCTCTTCAGGGTAAGCCATCCTCTTCCCTCCACTAATACTAAAACTAAAGCCACTAACATTAAAAATCACTCAAGGGCAAGATCCTTCCTAGCACAAGGTCACCTCCACCCTCTTGAGTCATCCAGTACTTTGAAATCCTCTCCTCAATCAGTGAGTGCTCAAAGTTTTTCTCTCTGCTGGCCTTCCATTCCTCAGGAACAACTGGCCCTCTAGGGCCCTCCCTGTATTGCCATAAATAATCTCTGAATTCTTAACTATTACACAATTGACAGCCTTCATTGCTGAATTCAGGCATGTGATTCAGAAATTGAGCCCTAGCAATAAGTGGAATGGAGAACTACTAAGGCATAACTGAAACATTTCCATTCTCTAACAAGAAAGACAATGAAATGGGTGAAACTCAGTTGGTTTATATCAACTGAGTAAGCACCCAAGACTCTGAGATGTAAAGGGAAGTTTTTGAAATACATAGTTTATCATCAGATGTGACAGTGTCACTCGCCTGATTAATGAACTCTTCACTCTATATTATATTCTAGAAAATCAAATTTTTGAATGTAATAAGGGCTACCAGAACAACAACCAACTCAAATAGAAAGATAATAAAATAAACTCAATAGCAGGAAACATTTGAGAAAATCTAATGTATATTACTGATAAAATCGCCAAGTGAACTTGGAAGAAAGGAAATTCTTCAGACTTATAAGGGGCATAAAAGTCAGAGCTAACATTAGATTTAATGGTAAGCTAATAATATATGTCACTGCATATTCTTTTTTGTTTTCCAAGAACAATTATTTTAGGGCACATCAGCTTTCTTATGTCCTCATGCCCAATAAACCTTAATATTGACTCTTCGTGAAAATATTACCTTTTCAAAAATAAGGCTAAGCAGAAAACCTCATTATTCATTATCCCAAATATTATTGTTATTTATGTCCTTTTGCTATTTAACACTAATCTATATTTTCTTAATAAACAGACACTTGAGATAATATCCACTTGCATGAAATTTTCAAGTTTCACTATATGTGTTTTCCCCTTCTTAAATATGAAATGTTAGAGATTGAACCCAGGACCTTAAACCTGAGCTACAGTCTCAATCTTCAAAATTATATTCTTAATGCCCAACATTCACTCTTATTTATATTTTTATACACATTGTTGTTTTTTGCCATGCATTATATATTTTCTTCGTTCATTTTTTTTTTTGTTGTTGTTGTTTAGGTATGGATAGCTGCTGCCCTTAACTTATTCAGAGAAATATTACTGAATGAGAAAAATGAAATGATTAACATTTTTGTAACAACTGTGAAAACGTGATTTTTATTTGCTGTCAGTATGATCTTTAGGAAAAGGACTTAAAATAGTTCGCTTCTATCATACACTTTGACAAATATGTCAAAGTGGTATATTTTCATATTTTTAGTTAAAGAGAGTGAAGCATATAGTAGTGATAGGTTTTCTGTTTTTATCTGCTTTTCTGATAAGAGGAACTAACTGAGAACTTTCACACTGAGCTACATCCCTACCCCTTTTTATTATTCATTAACACGTTGGTTGGTGAGACAACTTCTTTCTAAGTGTCCACATTTCCTTTTTGTATGGACACAACTAAAACAGATACTGCATGAGGCTTGCATGCTGGTAATATAGCAGGGACTTCCACAAACTCTTAAGAATATGTTTGCTGACAAGACAGCCACTATAACATGAAAGCTGTTTGAACAGTGACAATTACAAAGACAAAATGATTACCCAGCAAATGCTCAAACTTTAAAAAAAGATGCTTATTAGTCTACGTTTTCAGTACATATGGTTATGTTCATTGTAGGGAATTGATACACATATATTACACGTCTCAGCTCCTATTCCCCCTTCCCTCAATCTTTCTTTTATCTTTCCAGCATCATATTAATTTATTTTTAAATCTGTAGAGGATTAATTACCACTTATGTAATGTCAGAATCAGAATAATCAGCCTAAAACATAAGACACTTATACTTATGCTCTTAGATACACTGCCCATGTTGGGTTACAAAAGCATGCTTTCCTCTCTCTTTCACTTCCTACTGGTATTTCACCTTGTACTTTTTATATTGAGAATTTCATGTAATATTCAAGCTTGTATGTCTCATTTGCATCACTTAACATGCTGCTGTCAAGGTGAATCCATTTTTGTGCCTGATGTTCTCTGTGCCTAAGTTGTACTGCCTTGTATATTAACATCCCATTTTCTTTATCAATTAATCTATTGATTCACATAGAGGGTGTTTCCAAGATTTAGCTATTAAGAAATGTTCTGCTATAAGCACTGCATGCACATGTATTATCATTGTGCAATATTCTAGAAAAGGAAATAACTAAAAAGACAACCAAAGTCCAATTTCTTTAATGAACATAGCTGTGAAATTCCTTAATAGGATACTGGCAATTTAAAAAAAATACATATAGATAGATAAATAGATAGATAGATAGATATGATTCATTGCAGAGATGCTTAATGTGTGCACTTTAATAAATGTAATACACTGCAAAAACAGAAGCAAGGACAAAAATCACATTATCATATCAATAGATGCAGTAAAAGCCCTTGATAAAGTCAAACATCCACTCTGGAGAAAAACTCTGAAAAAATTGAAATAGGAGATCTTTATCTTAAAACCATCTGTGAGAAACCAATATCCAAGATTATACTACATGGAGAGAAGTTGAATATATTTTTCCCTCTAGAAACAAGAACAAGATAAACATCTCCACTATTACCTCTTTTGTTCAAAATAGTTATCAAAAACTAACTAGAGCCATGAGAAAATAATAAAGAAAAGATATATGGATACAAAGGAAGAAGTTAATTATCATTAGTTGTAGATGACATTGTCCTCTGCATGGAAAGTCAACCAAAAGATTCCGAGGACAAATAATCAATGTAATTAGCACAGCAGGATACCTAGTAAACACAAAAATCAGTAGCATTCTTGCACAACAGCAACAAAGTCCTCATGAGGGAAATAACTACTTTCACAATAACATCGTTAGGAATTAACCTAAAGAAAGAAGTGAAAGAACTCTAATAAAAATTATACTATTCTGAAAAAGGAGATTGAAGAGGATATAAAAAAATGAAATATACACCCTCTCCTGGATAGGCAGAATTAAAAATACACAAGGTGTTTGTATTTTTAAAACTCTAATATATATTCAGTATGACACCAATATAAAATATCAACAGCATTCAACATTCCTTAAAATGGGAGAAAGCCACCTTAAAATTTATATGGAAGTGTAAAAGACCTAGAATAGCAAGACATTCTGGCCAACAAGGCCAACAGTATATCACAATCCAGACTTCAGGTTCTATTTAAAGACTACAAGTATGACAAATTCATGGTATCTGGAAAAATAAACAGAAAAATATTGACTGGTGAAAAGAACAAAAGATGCAGGAATAATTCCACCTACATTCAGGTATGTGATCTTTGACAGAGTAGTCTCACTCTTTTGCTAGAGGAAATATAGTTTTTCAGGCAATGCTGGAAAATTCAATGTTCACATGCTGACGGTTAAATTTAGACCCATATCTTTCACCATAATTAAACTACAATCAAGCTTATGGTTCCCCAGCCTCAACTTCCCACTGCGCTCAGAGCATAGATGTGCACTATCTCCTCTGCATTACAATACTTTTTTTTTAATTTTACTATTAAAAATTCTTGTTTATTGGGCCAGCCAGATAGCTGAGTGGACTAAAGCGCCTGTTTAGGCAGATACAGAGACTAAGTAGGGTTCGATCCTTAGTATGTTGTGCCAGCCATGTCCCTAGGCCATGCTAAAACAGTTTATGAGACTGGGCATGGTGGTGCACACCTTTAATCCTAGTGCTTGAGAGGCTGAAAACAGGAGGATCACTGTGAGTCTGACCTGTGTAGTAAGACCCTGTAGACCCTGTGCTGAAAAAAAAAGTCTTTTATAATGTACCACACACACAGTATCCCTCTTAATGTATGATACATATTCTATTTTTATGGTTTTTTATTTATAGGTAAGCTATCTTTGAGGACTTTCAAATATTCTTCTTACGTTAATGTGAACAAACTATCTTTACATAGACTTGATCAACATAGAGAGAAAAGGGCCTTAAAGATCTAAGTAGAAGGTAGAATGTTAGGGTAAAGTTTAATTTAAAATAATGTGTTTGCTCACTAATACAATGTGGCAGGTACATTTCCTAAAGAGTTGAATTAGGGAAGCACTATGGCTTGCACTTTAGATTCAATTATTTACTTTCCTTAATCTCAATGAACCACATCACTTCATGTAAAGCAAAACAATGGGAAAATGGTATTAACAAATCAGGAAGAGATTTTGATATTTAGGTGATTTAATAATCATGAAATTTAATTTTAGTGCAGCTTTTAATAACAGAAGGGAAGCAATATTATTACTTTAGAACAACTTTATAAATCTTGCACAATTCTTACACTTAGATATAACTATTATGCTTTCTATGAAGGTAAATACAGTATTTATAAACTAAGCTTGTGAAATTATCTTTGTGGAATAAAATGATGTAAAAGGTGTTGCTTTGGGCAATTTCTTTATCCAGTCAGCAAATCTGTAATTAAAAATGTTAGATAGCATAAAATTTACCACTTAATAGGGTTTAATTCTACTTTAGGACTTTAGAATTTCTACAGTGTATATAAAAACTCTTAAGCTGTTTTAATTAGGTCTTTCAATGAATAATTATTGATATAGATACAGGTACAGTCTTTAATTTAAAGATAGATAAATAAACACAAGTAAACAAAAAATAAATTCTATTTTCTCCTCTTCTATTCACTGTCCTTATGAGGTAGAATACAAATTCATACTAATCCTTTATACACCGAAGATAATCCCAGTTGTTTTTTGCAGCCATAAAAATGGATTTTCTAAGAAGGGCCAGAAACTCACCATGTTGACCCCGCCCCTGGGGTGGGCTGAGATGGCAATTGAGACTGGGTATGGTGGCCTGTGCCTGTAATCCCAGCTCTTGGGAGGCCATAAACAGGTGGATCACTATGAGCCCAATCTAGCAGTGAGACTCTGAACACCCTATAGATCCTTCCTTAAAAAAAAATATAAATAAAAGAAAGAAAGAAAGAAAGAAAGAAAGAAAGAAAGAAAGAAAGAAAGAAAGAAAGAAATTCACCATGTTTTTCTTTCAATTCTGGTAACTGAACCATGAATCTATGTTTATGAAATGTTTATTTCCCTAACACTAACATTTAAAATAGGGGGTCAGGGAGACAGCTCAGTGATCTAAAGCATCTGCTTAGGCAAGCTTAGGCAACTGCAGGGACTGTGGTTGGATCCCTGGCACAACATGCTGTGCCAGCCTCACCCTCAGGGAAGACTGAACCAGTAATAATAATAATAATAATAATAATAATAATAATAATAATAACAATAATAATAATAACAACAACAACAAAATTTAAAGTAGCTAGGGTATATGGGCCCTTGAGATAGCTCAGTGGTTTAGGTGCTTGCAATGACAATCTCAGTCAGGCCAGGCACAGGGGTCGGCAGTTTGATCCCCCAACCCACCTTTAAAGCAGCCTGGGCCAGCACCTCCAACTCCCTCAAAATAAAGTCCCTTCACCGGGAAGATAGCTCAGTAGAATAAGTACTTGCTTGGCAAACGCAGAGTCCTGAGTTCAATCCCTAGTACCGCAAAAATAAATAAATAAATAAATAAATAAATAAATAAATAAATAAATGTTAATTAATTAACTAAAATAGCTAGGATAATACTGGGAAACATTACATACATAACAAAATTATTATTACATGAATAAATGTCCTTCACATACTACTTGAACTGACCTTTCATTTGTGCAAGAAATATAGAGAGAAAAACATACAAACATCATTTATGTATTATTTTTTGCATGCGGAACTTCTAATTTTCAGAGAAAATAAACCTCAAAAAGTGCTATATTGGCATATATAGAATTTTAAGACTCAATGTAAATTGTGTAAACACTGAAGGATAAGGAAATAATGTTTTAAAAACTAGAAAAAGTTTATAACTGTGGGACATTTTCAGTCAAGTTGCAAATATTTTTATAATTGTTGATTTTTAGGAAAATACAGCTCTAAGCTAATGTTGAGGGTTATAAAGCAGAAAAAGTGTGTTTAGTAAAAAATAGATTATTTAAATAAAATATATGGAGTCTAAAGGATTGTTGTGAGAAAAATGAATTTCTGGAAATATTCTTCAAGACACAAGGTAAAGCTAATCTTTTTCTTTTCTTTTCTTTTTTTGGGGTGTGTGTGTGTGTATGTGTGTGCAACCAGGGATTGAACTCTGGCCCTTGCACTTGCCAGGCAATAATTAATATTAACCAATGTGTTAGGAAAATGAATAAAGACAAGTCAGTTCATGATTACACTTAGTGTCTCCATAAATGAATTTATTGAAAGCTATTTTTTATTTCTTTTAATAAGAAATAATATGAGAGAGATTCAAAACACGTTAGTAGGACAACCACAATAATTGATACAATGTATATTGTTGCTGTAGTAGTAATTCAGAGTACAAGATGCAGACATGATAACTTTTCTAAACACTGTTGTTACAAATATTTCTTCTCATTGAACTAAGGGAAAGCAGTTATATGTATAGTCCAATATTGCATAATAGTAGTGTGTTATTGGCAGAACTGACAATGTCGGAAGCTGCTGACTTGAATCTTTTACAGATCAGCATACTAATCTGGCTTTATTTTTTATGCCTTATTGAAAGCTAATTTTTATCCATTGTACACTAACATAACATTTTCAAAGTTCTTTTTTTGTTGTTATGGCTGGCTTAACCTGCCCTAGGGGTGGGGCTGGCATAGCATGTGGTGCTGGGGATAGAACCACAGTCCCTTTGGTTGCTTAAGCTTTCCTAAGCAGGCGCTTTGACCACTGAACCATCTCACTGGCCCTCAAAGTTCCTATTGCTTTACTTAGAACAATTTTTAAAATTTTCTTCGTTGTATTTATGTTCTTTCTTTCTTTTTTTTTTTTTTGGTCTTTTTGAGACAGGGTCTCACTATGCAGTTCAGGCTGGCCTTGAACTCACTTTTGTGGCCCAGGCTGGTCTCGAACTTGCACCAATCCTCCTGCCTCAGCCTCCCAAGTGCTGGGATTACAGGCTTGCGCCACCACGCCCAGCGTTGTATTTATGTTTTAATTGAACATTATTTAATCCTCATAATAATTGCCTGTCTACTATGGTTGAAATGTAAGTTTCAAGAAGAAAGAGTTGTGCTTTTAGTTCACTAATATAGATAGCACATTAAAGCAATCACATTGAATATGCAAATAAATGGTCTATAAATACCATCTATTGTCCTTTTATCAGATTTATTGAATTTATACTATTTCATTTTATATTAAAATAATATTGAAATGCTTTTTTAATGAGCAGAACATGTTTATCGAGGGAAAGAAAGCTCCTGTCTGAGAGAGGGACAAGAAGGGACCCCCAAGCGGGTGGTCCCCATGGAAATGCTTTTATGAAGTATAATTTTATTTCAAAGCATTAAAGCATGCTCGCTGAAACTTATAATTATTCTCAAACGTGATAATTTTCCTCATTCATATTTATTTGTTCTTTTACTATGTTAATATGGTCTATCATTCTTTACCTATTTTAATTCTAGGACTTCACTAATGACACTATGTTGGTAAGTCAGTTGTTCAACCAGAGAGCTTACAGTAAGCATTTGTATCCTTATTGAAGGAATAAATTATACATATGTAGGAAATAATGCATTACACAAAATATGCTAAGATTTCACAGCTTAATAAGGTACATAGCAGTAGTGATAAAATATCATCAATGAATAAACAAATGTAAAGGAGGCCTGTGGCTATATTTTGTCATTACAACCTGAAGGAGTATTGTTGGGAAATAAATCTTATGGTGCTTTACATCTTGTAAGTTTAAAAATAAATATAGTTGTTAAGATTGTCAAATGAAAAATATTTTGGAGAATCAAGATCATGAGTGCTTTCCCAGAGAACTACGCATGAGGTATCCTTTCCTTTTCAAATATATAATGATCAAGTGGAAACTCGAGGTCAGAGAAAATGGTTCTTGCTATGAAAAAGAGTGTACAACGGATCTAGAAATAAATAGAAAGCAACATATTGTTTCACAGAAAAACTTGCTGACATCTTTCTCATCAGCTAACATTAGTTTACAGTGTGTGGCATAGAGTGATTGCTAATAGATGGCAATTGAAAAAGCGATTCAAGAATAAACCAGGGATATAAAATATTATTTTCTCTTAGCAAATTAAGTCCATCATAATTGCATATTTTCCATGGTATTTATTGACAAAATTATTCAATGTGTAAGAGTTCAGGTACATATTACCAGATGTTGCGTTATCTATTTTCAGACTCAGTATGTATGCTGAAATTAATAATATTTTAGGGGCCCGGGAAATAGCTCAATAGAACAAGTGCTTGCCTGGCATGTGCAGGGTCCTGAGTCCAATCTCCAGTACTACAATAAAAAGAATAATAATAGTAGTAATATTTCAATTATTATTTTGAGAAATTATGATTTTGTTCTATTTCATGATTCTCTAAAGTACATTTTATGTTTCAATGTAGGAAACAATCAGTTTACGATAAAATTATATTAACAATTTGGTTAAAAGGCAGTAAAATAACACAGATAATACTATATTAAAATCAACAGTCTACTTAAAAGGAAATTCTAGTTCCAAATTGACCCACAATTATACTTAGAGTACACTCATTTCTTTTATTATACAACAAAGTACAGAGACGGCATCTGGGATTTGTTTAAGTTCTAAATAACCCTTAAAAATTGTATTGAGGCTGGTGAAAGGGCAAAGCATTTTTATGCAATTTTTAGAGACAGATATTTCAATGTTATGAGAAATAAGTTGTTCATAACCTAAGAGGACTGTATATTCCTTATGTCCCCTTCATTAGTTAAAATGACAGTGGCTTGCAAATTTTTCCTTTTGCTGTGGGTTATTTGTAGGCACTTCTTTTGCAGTGATTAAAGTGCTAGTTCTTAGTGAATCCATTAAGAAGAAAGTGACTAATTATGAGCATTAACAGTAAAGATTAAAGGAAGGGCCATGTATTTCATTGTGGATGCAGAACACTGCTGTGTTGAAGGTGTAGTCTGAAATAAAATAAATACAACATGTAATAGATAACAGAAAATAGCTGCAGGGAAGAAATGCAAGCTATTATCTAAAAAACAATGAAGGAACTAAATAGGAAATGCTGAAAGAAGACTTTTTCATTATGCTCTTCTGTGTTGAAATGCTGTTAGAGAAAAGATAGGAGTAGGATACCAGGCTCACATCTTATCCCCTGTCAATTCCTTTCATACTGTGCCATTTGTTCAATACAACATTATTTGTTTGCTGCCTATCTATAATTCTCCTCCTTTTATTTTTCTTACACAGTGTGCCTAATGAGGTCCCACATGGAATTCCAAAGGGATTTTTTTTTTAAATCTTTTTAAATACTCCCCTTCATTGCTCCCACTAAAATACATGAACCCTATAGTTCCTATATTACCTACTATAACTATTAAAGTTATCTTAATCATACAGCCATTCTTGAATTTGGACACACTCTGTTGTTCAACAGTACTTCCCCAGAGTCTATCACAATACTGGCACACACCAGCGAGTCAATAAACATTTAATAATTAAATAATAAATATTTTGATGTTCTTGAATTTTGATATTAAGATGAAGTATACAAGCACTATCTGAAATGACAGACAATTTGGAAAGGAAAATAATGTTAAAAGCAGAAATTTTCCAGATATCTGCAAAGCTATGACCATGTAATAAAATGATTCTCCCTAGAATTGTGCGTAGTGGGATTATAAATAGAGCAAAGAATGTAGAATAACCTTATGAGGGCCGCAGAGATAGCTCACAGGTCTAAGTGCCTGCCTAGGCAAGCACAAGGACCCAGGTCTGAGCCATGGTATCCCATGCAGTACCAGCCATACCCTGGGCATGCTTAGCTGGCCCCCAATACTATTCATGGTGATGTACACTTATAACCCCAGTTCTGGGGTGACTGAAACAGGAGGATCACTATGAGTTCAAGCTGTGTAGGGAGACCCTGTACCAAATGCATGACATTAAAAAATAATAATAACCTCATGAGCAACTGCTACATACCTTAGTGAAATAGTTATTTGAAAGAAACAAATATAGTAAAGAAAAAAAAAAACCAAATCCAAACAATGCATTAAATATCATCAAAGAAATGTTTAAAAGTATAGGAACAAATTACTAGAAATAAATCAAGTTTAGTAAATCTTTTAAGAGGAGGATCTGATTGAGGATACAAATTGGAGAATGAAGGAATAGCATGAAGACTCACTAGCTTATCTATTATTTGAGTGACATAGTAGGAGAATGAACTGTGAGTGGAAGGAGTATTCACTAAGCAGCACTGAATAGTACACCCACAATTTGGGGGGCTCAGATTGGAGGACTGAAAGTTCTGGCTTCACCCAGGCACTTCAGCAATTAAGGGCTACCCTGATTTAAACAGGAAACAAACAAACAGAAAACTAGCAATGCAGATCAAGGTTAAGGTTATGGTACACACACACACACACACACACACACACACACACACACACACACAGCCATCAGAATCTACATGGGTTTTTAAACTACAGTCCACAGGATAGCGTGAAGAAAGTGATGCCGGTGTTACAGATGAAGACTACTTAGGAACGACTGTAAGATTTTGCACCCATCTGTCTAGAACCGTTCTATCTACAAGAACATGAAAAGAGCTTTGTAATTCCCTAGTACTGAAGAGATTGAACCCAGAACCTTCATAGCAATGTACATCCCCAACCCTGTTTAGCTCATTTAAGTATGTACTAATGCTCAATTTCCGAAGCTGTCTTTGAAGATCCCTAGCAAGTATTCTCATCCTTCTGAATAGTTACAGCTATGATTACAGCTATTCAGAGGTTTTCTTTCTGTTGAAATAAATAATTGACAAGAGACAAGGGCTGCTGACGTTAAATGAAAGAACTAGTAGTGGTTAACCTTTGGAGTCTTCTATTTCATTTTCCTGGATATGGTAGAAATGCCTGGGACTTTGACCAGGGAATTTTGGGAATTGTGATGGTTTAAAGAACAAGGAGCACATGAAATGATGTTTTATTAATCCAGTAAATATGGGATATCATAAATGAGAGTGTGAGTAGGCCGTGTTGAGTGTTCAGTTGAGGGTCCCAATGCTGCAATTAAAGAGAACAGACAAGGAGGTCATTTCTTTCTCTATGTAGCTTAACATTTAGTGTCTGATTTTATTGTAAGTATGATGGGATTGTGAAGGAGGTATGACAAAATGAGATAGAATATAAAGTAGTGGTCAGAAAGGTGTTATTGTCATTCCTGAGCATAATATGCACTGTGCGTAGAAAAGAGATTATCAGGATGGGAAAGATAATGAAAAGTCAAATCCTTATTGCATGAGGTTCTATTTGTCAAATCTTTTGGTTTGCTTCTAGGCACTAGATAAGATGTAGGATCAGAACAAATGCAGCAGTTTAGTTCAAGAGCAATTTTAAACATGTACATCTATATAAATTCTTAAAACTGTTTACCTTTCATTAGGCTGAATGAAATCTTCATAGCGAATTAATAATAATTACTAAATTTTAGGCAGACATTTAATGAAGAGGCAGAAAAAGAGTCTACGTGCAGGATTCTCTGTAGTCCTAAAATGTTATGTTACACTGGTACATCAAGTAGGTGATAAATGAGCAATCTCTTTAGAGGTGAATAATTTATTGAAATAATGAAACAAAAGTATGTTATATGAAATTGTTAGTCTCTTACAGAAACACAAGAAAGTGTGTTTTTCTTCTTTATTCAGTTGGGATACAAAAGATGAAAAATATCATCTGGAGAACAGTGCTTCTTTTAAGTTAAAGGTTACAATTTACTGAAAAGACAAGAGAATTTCTTCTTCCTCAAAATTCATTTTTTAAGCTTAGAGACCATGAAGAAGTATGATTCATTTTGCTATGGTAGACTGGCTTGTGATGTATCTGAATTTCAACAATATGTGGTAGAACTAATCCACAAAAATAAGTTACGAACCTTGAAGTAAGACTAGAAACAGCTACTATTTGGGAAAGAAATTCAACACTGACAGCAAAAAATCAGTTCTATAGCATAATACTAGAAGGAATATAACTAGTAATGCTAGATAGATAGATTATTTAATTGATATTATATCTAAGATTTTCAAATTTATATCAATCGCCTTGACTTTTCATAATGAAAGTATTGGTTTCACTTTGGAAACTGCAAAGTAAAACCTTGGTAAAATAATGTAGGTGGGTTTGCTATTGATTTTTAAGACTTTAGACATTTTTCTTCTGGTATTTTGAAGAAATAGTTTATAAAACCGACTCAAACTTGTCTATGTTTTTACTGTAACATTTACACATGCTTTCTAAATAACAAAAAAACCTTATGTTGCCTTAAGCGAGTAATTTCTAAAATACTAAAATAAAATTCACATGATGGCTGTTGTGGAGATTCAGCTATCTGATAATCCTGTATTCTGGAATCTGTTCATCTGTAATTTCAATTTTATCATTGCATTGCAAGAGTGTTGTTTACTCTTGTACCAGGTACCACACTCAAGATTCTAGTAGTAAAGGGAAGAACAACATACTGCACCCCATTTGGATCTCTTTTAAGAGCTCAAACTTTTTCTCAGAATCTTCCCAAGAGATATCTTTTATGTATTTGCCCATTTCTAAGCTAAACAGTGGGAACAAGATTGAGAGTATCCTTATCAGTGTTTCTTCACTGGTCACGATTTTTCTTTAAAGGGACATCTGGCAATATCTGGAAATAAATTTTAATTCTCAGTTAGGACATCATACGAGCACATGAAAAAGAGGAGCAGGGCTGTGGCCAGCAGCAGACAAAACTCAAATCAGTCTTTTCAGCTCTCACAAAAAAAAAAAAAAAAAAAAAAAGAATATCTGCCTCTGTAGTAGTTGATGCATTGTGTCACCTTGGCTGGATTGGGCTAGGTAGTCTGTGGGGTGTGGAGTCTCCTGCCCTGCAGGGTGAGGAGAACTAGCACCAGAGTGATTCAGCACAAAAAGGGTAAATAAAGGGGTTCTACTTCCTCCAAGGAACTTCAGTTTTTGCCCTGGGTTTGGTCTTCATCATTCAGCTTCCAGCACAGATCCTTCTGCCTCGGGTTTGCATCCTTCAGCTTTGCATTGCAGACCCATCAGCCTTCCATCCCTTTGGTCTTAGACCCACTGATCGACCGATATAGACATGCAAAACACTGCAGTGAACTTCATCAGACCTTGGGTTGAATCCTTCAGTCTCTGGTATGCAGATGCCCTTGGCCTGACTCCTCATCTGATTCTGTGGCTGACCATCATAAGCCCAACTTGTAATTTTTTATACACCTGTAGATCTTGTGTTATATCTGTTCCTTGTGTTGTATGTGTTCCTCTTGTAAAATCCTGACTGATACAACCCGAACTGGTAATAGCCTTAATTTTGACAAACCTAATTTTAGACAACACCTTTAGACACAGTTGACAAGAACTTCTAACAAAAAACATGGATGAGTAAGAAATCAATACACAAATA
>PVJA010037449.1:0-20302 GCA_004027025.1 Myocastor coypus | reverse complement strand
GAGTGCTAGGATTACAGGCATGCACCACCACGCCCGGCTATATTGTCTTTTTGAGGCAGGGTCTCGCTATGAAGTTCAGGCTGGCCTTGAGCTCACTTTTGTAGTTCAGGCTGGTCTCAAACTCACACCAATCCTCCTGCCTCAGCCTCCCAAATGCTGGGATTATAGGCGTGTGCCACCACGCCTGGCTCTTTTTTTTTTTTTTGTCTTTTTTTTTCCCATACATTTTTAGATAGACGTACTTTGCATGGTCTCCAATAAAATTAATGAAAATTTAGTAAATTTTTCATGAGGGACAAGTAAATCAGTGTAGATCTTTATTTTGTCATGAAGCAAAAACCTGTCTTCTTTGATAGCTTTCTTGGTCATCTAGTACTAACAACTAAAAACAGTACACTGATTTTGAAACACTTGTAGTATTTGTACACAGTGCTATGAAAATCATCAAGAAACAATACATACACTTTTTGTGCAGAAAATTGTAATGGACTACAAATGAATGAGGTAGTTTCATGGAAAGGCTTGCACCTTTCCATGATCTGAAGTATAAAAGATCTTTTTAAGAGGTTAAGCTATTAGTAGGAATATATAGCTGATACTTACAAGTAAAAGGTGGAAAAAGACAGTATAGTAATTTTGGTTTATTTTTTGCAAATTCTTCAAAATATTCATTTTTCAAAGTTTTGGAAAAATAATGAATTGATGATAATTATAAGCACACAGATTTCCAAGGCTAAACGATGAACCCATTGTTTCGAAAGCTTTTATTTTTAAAAATTAAAATACACACAAAAATAGAAAGAATATAGTCAATTCTACAAAACTGTGACATAAATTTAACAATTATTAAATATTTTATAGATTTATATTTCATAAATCACATTACTTTTATTATTTTTAAAGAGAATAAAAAATAAAAGGACAAAACAAATAAATGAAAACATGAACAAACTTTAGAAACAACACCAAATTCACTAATAAAATGATAGGAAATCAATAATGGCTGCTATATTGCATATTGTTACCTTCAAGTTAGTTGTTCAGATCACCAGATATGAGTATGTAACAGTGGGCAAAAACATGGAAAATTGTAAAGAAGAGAGAAAATAGGCATTAACTGTGCCTTTCAGTACACCAGCATACATCAGTCATACAAACACCCGCGTTATCCTGGGTATAAAAACATATCTTTGAGTCTATGTTGAAGCATGGTCCTTGTAGCTGCAGCTTTGTTAAGCATACTATACATGGATGGTGTGCTTCTCACTGCTCAAGAAGCCTCAGAGGGCCAGCAAGGTGGCTCAGTGGTCTAAAGTGCCTACTTAGGCAAGCTTAGGCATCCATAGGGACCATGGTTCAATCCCCAGCACCATGTGCTGCGCCAGCCCCATCCCAGAGCAGGCTGAGCCTGCCATAATATATCTATATCTGTATCTATATCTATCTATATCTACATTTATATCTACATGTATATCTATGTCTATATCTGTATCATCTGTATTGGTATCTCTCTATCTATCTCTCTCTCTATCTATCTATCTAAAGAAGGCTCAGAGATAAGAGAGTGGTTCTAGATTGTATACATTAATATATTCTTTTTTGAGAACAAATAACTGATAACCATGTTGCAGCAAACAATTTATAGGTTCATTATTTATCTCTAGTGCCAATTCTGTGTAATCTGATTTGCTTTACATTAAGCAAGTGAATTCCATGGAAATCTGCAAAATATCCACCTGAATAAAAAGTATATGTAAACTAGATTATTTCCAAATTTAAGTTCCAGGGTACGAGTGGAGGGATGGATTTTCCAGAGTTGTACATGCCTCCCATAATATACATTCAAATATATTTGGGGTATGGGGAGATAGCTCACCAGTCTATGCACCTGTCTGGCAGACAAAAAGACCCACTAGGTCCTAGCACTCCAAGCATTGCCAGCCTCCAATTCCCAGGCACTCTGTGTTGGCCACTGAAACTGGGCACGGTGATGCACTTCTGTAAACCCAGCACTATGGAGGCTTCAACAGGAGGATCACTATGAGTCCAAATTGCAGTGAGGCCTCATATCAAATAACAAATAAATAATTTAAAAATTTAAAATGTTTTTCTCACTAACATTAGAAATCCAATTTTCAGTAACTCTATATTACCTATCAACAATCGGCTGCAAGCAAAAATTCATCCTCTTTCTGTGTGGACAAAATTTCTATGCTGGAAATTTCATATAAATGAAAGCATATAGTATGTAATCTATGGGCTTACATTCTTTAATCATGAAGTTTTTATTGTAGAGAAATATTGTAGCATGTAACAGTATTGAGGCTTTTTTTGGTGCTAGATATTTCATTAGTGTAAAATAAATTGGGCATCTTCGAGTTTTTTGGTTATTATGTGATTAATAAACTATGACCTCTTACATATGTATTTAGCTGTGCATATATACTTAAAATGTAATTCTAATTAATTTTATCTTATTTAATTTGTCTTATACAGAAAGCCTGGACTGAGATTAATGTGTCCTAAATTAAGAACTGGTCACACTGAAATACATTCATGTGGTTTTCAAATAATCTGTATCATTTTTTATCCCTTAACTGCCTTACATAATCATTCTAAGTTCTATATATTCTTTTGTCTTTTTTTTTTTTTGTACAGGGTCTCACTACTGACTCATAGTGATCCTCCTGCTTGTACCTCCCAAGTTCTGGGATTATAGGCATGTGCCACCACGCCTAGACTCCATTGCAGCTCAGCGTGCTCCTGAGCGGGGTAGGCGCGGCAGGCGGGGCCAGTCACTGAACCCTGGCCCCTGAGCTTCCCTAAGCAAGGGCTTAATCCGCTCTGCTATACTGCCAGCCCTAAATTCTGTATATTCTGGTCAAAACTTTGTTTTATTTTTTATGGCTATTCTAGAATTTTTAAGCAATAGGTAATTAGGGTTTTCACTTACATTTTTGTAATGGCTAATAATGGTAATCATATTTTCATGTGGTTTTCGAAACTTGTGAAACTTCTTCCGATAAATTTTCTATTAAAACTTGTCTATTTTTACATCAGGTTATCTTTTTTAAAAGATTGGTGATAATCTGTAATTTGCAGCTGATTTTTAACTGCCACAGTCGATTGTCAACGGAATCTCACAAGAGCTCCTCTTGGTTCTTTCTCTGACTTATCCTCATTCAACTTCTGATTGCTTTGACACTTCTCCTGTCACTGTTGTTATCATGAATCCCTGAGCAGCCTCTTTAACTGATCTCCACCAGGATGCCTGTTATTTTGAAAGTGATCTTAAGTGAAGGATTCTCACATCATTCCAAACAAATGCAATCCCTTCAGGTACTGCTGCGGAGCTCTGCAGTCTTGGGGCCTGCCTGTTCCGCGGGAATGAATTGGATACCACCAAAGGGAGAAAAGAATGGGGCAAGAGCTAGGACAGTCGAACAACGAACTGCTTCAAGAGTAAAATTCCCATCCCTTAGAAGTTGTTGAAGTGCAGAGTTTCCCCTCGTCATTTGAGCTTGAAAGTCGTCTCTGTAAATTTCAAGCTTACGTGTTGAGTGAGCTCTGTTGCCCACGCGAGGTCCCCCAGTGTTCCTCATGTGGCGCCTGTGTTTCCAAGTAGTGTTCCCATTGTATGTAGGAGCTGCGTGGAGGAAAGACAACGACAGCGCTGATCTCTGTGTTGTAGTCCCAAGGAATGGTGCTGTTTCCACACAGAGCCAAAGAAACTAGAAGCGCTAACGATTTTCTGCTCATGGACTGAAAATATAACCGGCATCTTTGAAAATGAATGTTCTTCTCTTGTTATAGTCCCGAAGTGAGCAGGGTAATAGTGTCCATGTGATGAAATTCGGAATCAGAGCCAGGCAGAGTGACCTCCTGCCTCAGGTGTTCCAGATTCTTCTTATTGCTGAATGTAACAGATTTTCTTTAGTAACTATTTTCATTTCTTCAGGCTGTTCTGATGAAGTACTATAAATTTCATGGATTAAAACAAATATTTAAAGGGCCGCCCAGATAGCATAGTGGACTAAGGCACCTGCTTAGGCAGAGTGCAGTGGCAGGGTTTGATCTCTAGTGTGAGGTGCAGGACCCACCCCCGGGCATATTGAGACAGCAACACTTGGCGGTGCATGCTTGTAATCCCAACATTTGGGAGGCTGAAAATGGGAGGATCACTATGAGTACAATCTACATTGTGAGACCCTATAGATCCTGTAGAGCCCGTCCTGAACATATTTAAAGCAAACAAGCAAACAAACAAACAAAAAAAACCACAAATATTTATTCATTCATTTTCTGGAGACTGAAAAATTAAGGTAGTGGCAGAGCCATCTTCTTTCTGAGGAGGGTTTTTCCTTGTTACTTACAGGTTGTGTCAGTGCCAGAGTCGCCTTGGCTTATCTATGTGCTTACTTCCTCTTTTCTGATGGAAGTACTAGAGTCCATTGTTAATTAGCAATAATAACAGTAGTAATAATAATAATAATAATAATAATAATAACAACAACAACAACAACAACAATGACCCTTTTATGAAACAAGAATGTGCTGAGATCCTTTTGGAGGGTTAGGGTTTGGTTACTTGGGACATTTTTATTTTAATATTTGCCCATGAAATATTATGCTTGCACCAGTAGTAATTGAAATGTTTCTTAAAGTAGCTATTGTAGTATATTTTGTATAGCTTTTCACATAGGTGTAAACTTTCACTAATATAAGTCTGTTCATGAGGTGTGTCACGTATTTACCTTTGCTCACATGGCAGTTGTGTTATAGGTCTAAGAGGATGGCATCTATTGGAAAGAAAAGTGTCTTGTCCTTGCTTTTAACTCTGAGAAACTAGGGCTCCTGCCTTTTCTGGACAATGCTTAGGTTTCTGTCAGCAGTGAGGGCAATGAGCGGCACTCAGTTTAGCAAGCCTCATGTCATTAGGCACGTAATTCTTAATTGCAAAAGATCATCATGGAGTTAAAAACCTACAGGGAAATTAAAAGGCCTGTGCCAGAAAACTCTGATAGGGAGATCTGTGGTTGCACAAATTAAATTGACTTATGTTAGCCAAACAGTTTCAGGTATGTGGACAGTTTTCCTATTTTGCATTGCAGACCAGTTGTCACTGTTCACTTCATTACCTTAAAAGACATAGATGGGTTGAAATTGAAAAAACTGCGAGTGCCTGATTAAGGGATAAAATATAGTAGTGGATCAACCCACATAAATGAGACTGCGAATCTGTTGAAACTGAATTTTCAGATACTTTTTCTTCTTAAAATAAAAATAAATTTCACTTCATAAGTAGGCCTTAATTAGAAATATGAAATCATCAGAAATTAACTTTTGTCTCACAATCCAAATAATAAAGCTTCTATTTGGCATCAAAAGAGTACTGCAAAGAGTATTTTGCATCACGATTATTTTTGAGATGAGATATTAGTGACATTTTAAATATAAATTGTTTAAGCTATCAAGTTTAATTTTATATGAATAAATGCAATTCTTAAATGCATGTGGCATATTGTGAGTACCTTATTAACCTAAATACCTTTTTCTTGACTAAAAACACTTTCACATATAAATCACAGTTAAGTATAAGATTGAACTACTTGAGAAGAGGAAGATCACCACTAAATTAGTCATATAAATATCCTGGTGACAAAAATCAGCACTAATGAAAGAATATTTGAGTAAGGAATAGAGTAATGATTAAAAATGAAATTGTGAGAATATAGGCAATATATATTCTATATATGGCAGAAAAATGCCTCAAATATACTTCCAATATCTGGTTTTTAAAGATATACATATCTAAAATATCACTATTATAAAAGATTTCATTTTCCTAACTCCTGGGAATGCTTTAACTGTCCATTCGTTATTAATCTCCTATCAAAACAACTATGTATATGCTTATTCTTTTCTTTTGGGTGCTATTGATTCTTTATTTCCCCTCTTGACAAGAATGTTTTTGAGGGCTGGCCACATAGCTCAGCAGTTTAAAGCAACTGCATAGACAGGTTCAGGCACCAAGGTTCCATCCCTGGCCTGCCATGCCAGCTGCACCCCCGCCAGGGCATTCTGAGAGGGTGATTGAGACTGGGAATGGGGGTGCATGCCTGTAATTCCAGTGCCTGGAAGGATGAAAACAGGAGGGTCACTATGAGTCTGATCTGTATTGTGAGACCCTGTAGATCCTGTAAGAAATAGAAAAAAAGAATGTATTTGTACTGCCCTACCCATCAAAAATACCTGCATGCATATGTATATACACATTAGCCTATCTGTAATTGATGTTATAACTTGGAACAAGAACATTTTAGTAATGTAGATGTTTTCTGAATAAATTTTAAAAAGTAGATTATATATTTTTTTAAATATATCATTAAAACAGGAATAAATTTCACAGTATGTCTAGTCGATGATTCTAACCTATACAATTACTGGTTTTGGAAATCACTTTTCAATATTTTTCCAAAAATGTTATGCATACTTTCAGAATAGTATCTGTGATGACCACTGGGTGGTGCATATACAGAACAAGATATATTAAATATATATTTGCAAGTACTGAAGACAGTCTATTTGTTCGGCTAATGCATGTGATTCATTTGCAAATGAATAATGTGAATAAACTGCAATTAGACAAAGTCTGAAGCTTTACTTGACTAATAAGTTACTCATGATATATAAATTTAAGGAGATGATAACAATATAAAAATCTTTTTTCCACAAGAAACATAGAGGCATACATAGATATGATGAAATTAAAAGGTAAACCTTGTGACCAACCAATATGTTTTCTGATTACATTTTTCATCATTGCATGCTTGGGATTGTAATATATGTGTTCACTGTCTTATTTCTCACAATATTGCCAATTCCTGAAGGAAGGATGTGTGATTAGTACTTATAGCAGCTACCTACTTTACCATGATATAGCCTAAAATTGTACAAATGGTTTAAAGTTTTCCACTATTTCATATATCATGATTTCTACTTGTCTTAAAACAGGATTTCCCAATATTAAAGGCCAAATCTTTTTAAAGATGAAATACTATACATGATTTAGGGCAAAAACTGGAATGTATCTTCAGTTTTATTCATATTTCATTCATCGCCAACAAATAGCTTTTACAATGTCAGCCATCTACATTGTTATATCTTTTAAAAAATCCTTTTTAATTTTAGTGCATTAAGTTTATGTATTAAAATACTTCATTATAAGATGCAGAACCTGTTTTATTTTGTTATTTTTCTTTTCATAGACAAGGTGGCAATTCACCTCCCTCCTCTCAAAAGATGCATAGGAATTAATAGTGGTATCTTTGGCACTGTTATCTGCCACAGCTGAGATCCAAGCTTCAGGCAGCTGTCACAGATGAGGCGATATATCACAATAGTCTGATGGAATGACTGGGTGAGAAAGTTGATGCTAAGAATCATCTGCTTTTTCCCTGTCTTCTCCAAAGATCATATACACTTCAGGGGTAAGAATAAGAAGAAGCGTGAATTTTTGTCTTTATTTTTAAGCTCATGAGTCATTTTTGGATTGGGATATGAAAGGTGTATAAGACAAGTGTGTTAAGCGAAACTGTCTAACCAAGAATAGGCAGGCAGTTGTAAGAGAAAGGGTTTTTGCTGGCATAAAAGGAGTGGAACTGAGCATGTCCTGCCAATCAGTAAGAGAGGTGAGTCGAAGAAATGATAATGTTTAGTGACAGAAGGCTGAAGAACAGTTAAACAAAAAGAGGAAGTTAGATTTTGTGATTCAGTGGTAGTTATCCTTACACATGTGAGTCAATCATATGTGCTACTTATTATCCTAAATGCAAATTTGCATGCTTCATTCATATTTCTCATTGGTTCTGGATGTTGCTTTTCTTAAATTTTAGAAATTCTGTTTTTGATGTGAATCCTTTGTCTTAGTTACTTTTTTCTCTTTGCTGATACAAAATACTCAACACGCAAGGTTAAGGAAGTACAGGTTTATTTAGCCCACGGTTGTAGAGGTTTAAGCCCATACTCAGGTAGCCCCAAGGTGGAGGTACGGTACATGGAATAGGGTGGCTATTCATAATGGCAGAAAACAGCAAAACAACAAAAGCAAAAAGGGAGCAGTAGTGGCTGTAACAGCAGAGAACAGAAAGAATAAGCCTCTTTCCCTTCCTTATACTGCAACCAGGCTACTTCCCCCAGGTTGGAAGGAACACTCATACTCATAATCCCAGAAGCACTCACAGCCATAATCTCAGCATTGGATCATGAATTAATCACAACCACTAGGAGTTCACTCCATGACTGTATGAGGTTTTAGGGGAACAACTAGACAAAAGTGATGACATCCTTTGATGATTTTGCCTGTTTAAATAGTTGTATCTGTTTAAATCCTAGATCTTTCCTGTCTGGCAGTGTACTGGGCTTTCTTTCTCTTTCTTTCTTTCTTTCTTTCTTTCTTTCTTTCCTTCCTTCCTTCCTTCCTTCCTTCCTTTTTTTTTTGTATTTTAAGGAAGGGTCTACAGGGTGTTCAGGGTCTCATTATTAGATCAGACTCCTGGTGATCTGCCTGTTTACAGTCTCTCAAGTACTGGGATTACAGACACACGCTGCCATGCCCAGGCTCTACTGCAATCTCAGAGTGCCCCTGGGGCACGGCCAGCACAATAGGTCTAGGGAGTGAACTCCTGGCCCCTTATGGAGATATTTAATATAATTTAATTTTCTTCTGACTATGAGTGGATCCATGGCTCTAATAAATCTTACAGTTCTGTAGCAAATTTTCTGTACCTCTTTCCATGATTCAGTATAGATAGAAAGGAAAGCATGATGGGCAAAAGGCAGAGCTCACTATACTGGCGTAAAGATCAGATGATTTCAATGAGAGGGAAGGCTCTCTCAGTGTTGGCATATGGTTGACTGGTTCGCCTGGAGTCCCCTGCTGGTCCTGCCTGCTGGGGGCTGAAGGTCCTGCCTGCTGGAGTTTTGCAGAGTCATCCTTTTTCTCTTCCTCTATTTCTTAATCTCCTCTAGTTTTGAATGTTTTAAGCACAGGGTCAGACTCAACTTAGAGTTTTCAGAAAAGACAGGAATTGCTAGAAAAGAAAGTGACATGAAAATCTCTTGTATTTTTCAGTTTTTCCCTTTATTCCTATGTTAGTGTAATATTGAAGTTATTTTCAAACATGCTTGGCAATTTTGGGTGGAGTCTCTTTAATGAGGATATGAAACTTTCCCACTGAGAGGCAACATAAGATAATGGCTAAGTGAGTCAACTCTAGAGCCTGCTGCCCCCCCTTCCAAGGAGCTACGTAGCTCAGGCAGGTTCATTAAACACCTCAGACCTTGATTTCCATAACTCTAGAATTGATATAAAACACTTAGAATGTATTGAGCATAACTATAAAAACTAAACATAACAATTCTTATTGCCATCTATAAAAGTATAAAGTGAAAAAAAGTAAAATGAAAAAGTATAAAACAAAACCAAAATGAGAGATTTGGTCATTCAAACTAAACTCTGTATAAGCAAAAGAAGAAATTTGGTCATGTAGATTTGACTCAGTAACCAGGCCAGGCACATGAGTTGGACAATCCTGGACCTGCTGGAAACTTATCTGATCCAGCAGCCAGGCCTAGTGTGTTGACTGAGACTGCCCAGGTACCTCAAGAAATTCATTTGACCTAGAAGCAAAGCCAGGCATGTGAGGGGAACTTCATACAACAGATAGGCCATGTGGAAAACTCCACAGAACTCTCTGCAGACAGACTAGAGACAAGACCCACACAGCTGATTCAGGAACAGAACATCTTGCCCAAGTAGCACAGCAGGTTCACCTCCAAGGGCTGTAGTAGGAAGAAGGGGAGCTCAGCAATCAGACCACACCCACCTGGACCACTTTGACCATGGTAGATCCAGACCTGATGCTAAGGTAAGAACTCTACCAAAGCTCTACACTAAAGGTCAACAGGCAAGGCTATACAAAATGACAAAGAGAAGGAGCAAAATGCACTCTCAGGCCCAGAGCCCACCCAGAACAAATATAGGAGACAATAATAGCATGGAAGGAATTGGAAATGACACACCTGAAATCTCCGAAATAATAGCATCTGAAGTAAAGAAACAACTGCACAAAGATATAGAGGAAATCCAATCAGAAATAGTTTCTGAGTTAAAAAAGTAATGCCTATAACATAAGAAGTACTAAGTACTTCTAAACAAGACACTGATTAAAATATAGAGGAGAATAGAAAAATGATGGAATTCTTAAACTAGCAATATAGGAAAGTAATAGAATGTATGAAGCAGATTCAAAATGCTATACAGGAACTTAAAACCTCAATCATAAGTTGGCAAAACTATTTCAATGAAAACGAAAACACACTTTCAGACCTTAAAGGCACCATTGCAGCCAGCGAACAGGTAAGAAAAAGTCTCCCAAAAACAATTAGGATGCAAGAAAATATAATTCAATATCTACAAGGAGATACAAAGATGTACAATGTAAGACTAATAGGAATCAATGAGAAAAACGTCTGTACAAATGGTATAAGAAGAATATGGGCAGAAGTAATAGAAAAAAACTTCCCAAATATGGGGAAACAATGACATTCAGTAAACTGAAGCATGTAGAAGTCCAAACAACATCAACCTAATTGAAGCTACCCTCAGACATACAAATCAAGATCCCAGAAGCAGCTAGAGAAAAAAAAAATCATATTTAAAGGAAACCCCATCAAAATAAAGGCAGATTTCTCTTTACAAACCATCAAGAGCATGGAGCAACATACTTCAAGTCTTGCAAAAAGAATTCCAGCCCAGACTGCTCCCAGACTGCTATACCTTTTGTTTTTCAATTTTTTTATTGTTTAAATGTAACAATGGTTATATTACATATTTTCATCATCGGATCAGTTTAAATTAATACATGTAGGTATATAAGATTGATCAAACAATTAAACATTAACCTTTCTAAATCCACATTATACCTTACAAAAGTTTCTATCAAGTTCAACAGAGAAGTGAAAGACTCCCATGACAAGGAACAACTAAAAAATTTCATGATGACACAGCCAACCCTGCACAGTTTACTAAAAGATATTCTGAGATCAAAATGACAACATCTCCATGAAGGAGAATGGAAAGAACCCACCAAATAGGGCAAGCAATTAAACACAGGAGAGAGTGTGCTACTAACATGTTTTGAAACTCTCATATTGTTATCTCTTATTAAAAGTAATAAAAAAGTAAACACAGGAGAAAAAGAAGTGTAGAATAGTAGTCATTCAACTATTCTTTTGTATACAGCAGCAGCAGAATATGCCCATCAGCATATTCTACAAGTGCTCTTTTCCTGAAAAGTCCTGAAGTTGTTCACAATTCTGTCTGGTTATATAGGGCAGATATCAGAGAAATAGCAGTACCACAGTCCCAATAGAGACACCTGGCCAACAGTAAGTGTGATGGACACTGTCCATGTACAACATATTGTAGAACTTTGTGCAATATCCTATCCCCAAACTGTGAGAAGTTCTGTTCATATGTTTGCCATCCCAATATTATGCTATGTTTTATTCTTAGTAATTCTTTACTACCATGTAAAATCTTTCTCAGTTCGTGTCGTTTTTGTGTATACTAACCTATTCAAATACTGCGTGAGTACTCTAACTTAATTACAGATTTGTACACATGAGACACAATATTCTGGCCTCTAAGTTGGACTCAAAATTTAATTTGAATTTTAGAATATTGCTATGAAATATTTAATTTACTTTTAAGTAACATTTAATTAATTTTCTGAATATTATTTAATTATACTTTTTGACTTAAAATCTACTTATAAGACATGGTATGATATTTTCTTCTAGTATTAGAAACTTTAAAAAGAGAAAATTTATATATATATATATATATATATATATATATATATATATATATAGCTATCAGTCTATAAGAGTTATTTTGTCTTGGTTTATTGAGAATAAATGCTGGTACTAATACTGTTTAGACAAAATATCAAGTCTGCATTTGTCCTCTAACTACTATGAAGACAAGAACATGCATGGTATTAATTATTGTAGCCATCCTACTGTCTGGTTTTGAAACTGTTTCACTGCTATTTTGTCTTTTTTCTCATTAAAATGAATAAAGATTTTTAAAATTTTTAAAAAGTAAACTTGTCATGTAGAGCTCGTATAAGTCATGATTAAAGCATAGTATAATCTTATTGCAAAACTATGACTACAATGTATATTCTTCAAGTTATTTGTCTGTATGTGTCTTTGTTTATTTATTCATACCACAAATAATTTCATTAGTTGCTACTACCAAATATAAACTTTCTAAGTACTGTGTTATGCTGTTTACCATTATATAAAGTAATTCCTTATCATCATGGAATTTTGAAATTACTCAGGGAGTGAGAACTGTCTTTCCCAGGAAAGCAACCAGTAGGTGTATGCAGGATATTTTTCTACATTTATTCAATTAAAGTGGTAATTAAGCTCTGTTGTCCCAATGGCTATATTGGAAGTGGTAGTTGATATAGTGTTAGTGGCTACAATATACAACAGCACACTTACAAAAAACATTGTGCAGCTTTTGATTGTAAATCCAACATAGCATTAAAGTACAACAATGGGGAAATTTTCAGTGCCTATGTGAACTGGAAATGAAACCAAGAAAATGTTGTGATAGTGACTGAAATGGAACTAAAAATTAGGCAGGCCAAGTATACACAGTGAGGTTAAATCATGGTTTTGTAAATAAAAAATATATAAGCTGCATTCTGAATGAGAAGGCAAAATCAACTAATCTAAAAGCCCAAGGAAAGCTTATTCAGAGAAGATACTACATGAACAAATTTCAGTAATGAATTCATAAAAATTGACAATAAAAGGATTTTATTTATTTATTTATTTATTTATTTATTTATTTATTTATTTATTTTTGTGGCCGGCTCAGCCCACCCTGGGTGGTGGGGCTGGCACTGCATGGGGTGCTGGGATCGAACCATGGTCCCTGTGCTTGCCTAGGATGTCTAGGCAGGTGCTTTCTAGACTGCTGAGGTATCTTGCCAGTCCCAATAAAAAGATCTTGAAGCATGAGGATGATTAGTGACAGAAGGGATGTTGAAAATTCCTGTTACATAAGTGGTCATTTGTTAGGTCAGTTATAACCAGGTATGTCAAGTTAAGGAAGCCGTAATTAATTCTGATATGAGACTACTGAAAGTTGTAAGTGGTAAAGCATGAACATAAATAAAAATTGAGCACATAAACATTCTAACTGACTTTTAAACCTGAAGAAATTCCATAAATTAATTAAAACAGTGACGTGTCATCATTGAATATTATATAATGGATCCGCACCAGGCAAATACATATAAAGCTAAGAAAAATAACTGGACTGGTAGTTGAAACTAAAGAAATAGAAAAAAAATAAAAATAAATATTTTTATGATGAATTTACAATGTAGAAACCCAGTCTGTCTCAAACTAATTTGTGTGAATTTTGCTGTAAGTATACAACCATTTACACTGTACTCTGTAGAACGATTGTGAGGACAATATGCAATATGTTAACTTTCAAAAAAAAAGAAAGGGGAAAAGAAAAAAAAAGTAATGTTGATTTAAAAGGGCTAATGTTTAATTGTTTGATCAATCTTACATACCTATATGTATTAATCTAAACTGATCTGATGATGAAAATATGTAATATAACCATTGTTAAATTTAAACAATAAAATATTAAATTAAAAAAATGCAACTATTTTAATATAGGTATTCAACATATAGTCATCACAAGATAGCTCAGATCATGACAGTTTCTGTAAAAAACAGTTTTTAAAGAGACCTCAGAAAAATCAATACTACAAACACATTGATTTCACACTTCTTTCTGAAATGTGAGAATACAAACCTTTTCTGAACCCACAGTATGAGGAATTTAGGTATGGCAGTGTAAGAAAAAGTCATACAACTCTGAATATAGTGGAATTTTAAGGAAAAACAGTTCTATATTCCCTTATGTACTAATCTAGATCATTGGAGATGTCCATTATAAATATATCTTAATGATTTTTACAGAAATCATATGTGCTTTTAAAAGGTTAACAATGAAAGAAGTTCTGAATTTTTAAATTAATAGTCAAATTTCTTATTATTGAGAAATGCATACATTTTGAGTTGGCCACTCTCATTTTTGAGTATTCTGTGTTCAGAATAAGGTAATATAATTAATCAGTTATTTCTCTTTACATTGTGTACTTTCTATAACTTTATGATTTCTCCCCTAGTTTGACCCATGACCTTAGTGTTTAAGCTGCTTCAAATCTATTTTAGAATAAAACATCCCACTACTTTCTCTCGTGTACATAAAATTTATGACAGACTCAACTTAAGTATTTAAAACTTTATAGAAGCAATCATACATAGTTTATGTACATGACCATATTTTTTATAAAAATCTCAGAAATATTAGATTTATAAGTAAACATCTTGTAATTGATGAGTTGTAATAAAAATTCCATATTACTACAAAGCATTTTTCTTCAAAATGATGCTTTTTATATAAGAATTAAATAATTCAATTATTTCAATGGATAAGTGAAAATAAAATTACATGTGTTAATGGAATATATAAGATATTTTGGTATGCATTCAGGGTATGGCTAAAACAATTTACATAAATTATCATTTGAATTAACTTCAAACAAATTCAAGGGATACCATTGAAAATTTTAACTCATATGTTCAGCAGCAGCCGTTTCCAATGGGTTCCTATTCCAACTTTCAGTATTTCTACAGAAACCCACCAACACCCTTTCAAAAGAGATTTGGAATGAGAGAGCACTATCACTTTTCATAAGACATTTTATACACAGCTTTCTGCTATTCACATCCATTTAAAATGCCTAAAAGTGATGCTTTTTCTTTGCAGATTTAAGTCATTGATGACTGAATGTGAAATAGTACATTTTCACCTCCTGTCTACACTTCGGAGTACATACATAGACTAGCAATTCAAAGATTCAAAGATGTCTTTACAGAGATCCACTATAGGAGAAAGCAAAACGGCACTGAGCGCTTTGTCCTTCCCTTTCATCCAACTGTTGCTGCAGCTTGACTTGCTAACAGCGGCGTGGCTCCTCCGGAGCTCAGCTGCTGCATCTCTTTTAATTCAGTCTTATTTACACCTCATATACTACAAAGCATTATTACTTTAAAACAAACCAGGAAGGAAATAATATTAAACATAGGAGGTGAATTCATCTTTTAGCTTTCACGTGAATAGAGCCAAAATGAGCACATATTCGTTAATAGAGCAGCCTATAATGCCGTATGCAAGCTGTGCTGTAGAACTTAATTGTGAATATTAGGAATAATCCTGACCTCGGTCACAGCTGCACTGATTTATGTCTTCTCCTAGACAGACACTTATTTGCCTCATTTTTTATTTCTAGGTAAGTGAAAAAAGAAGCTTCAGAGTTCATGATGAAAACTTTGACAGTGGTTTTAGGATGTGCACAAGCAGGGCATTTGTTTAAACTGTACTTTTGGTCTTTTTGAGACTGAGCTGTGCCAAATTATGAACAACATACAATACATAAAACTGCCCTGCTTTATTTTCTTTTTGAGTGACAATTTTAATAATCTATCTAGGGTGGCAGAGATAGCTCAGTGGTCTAGTGCCTGCATATTAACAGCAAGGACCCAGGTTTGATCCTTGGTACCACATGCTGTTCTGGCCCTGCCCCAAGTGCTTTGAACAGGCCACCAGGTGTGATGGTGCATGCTTGTAATCCCAGAGCTGGGGAGGTTGAAAACAGAAGGATCACTATGAGTCTGAGCTCTATAGTGAGACCCTGTACCAAATACATTCAAAAAATATTAGTGACTGAATTACACATATATTTAATAGTAGAAGCAGAGTTAAGGGTAATAGTAATTTGGATTGCGGAAATGATTTTCCATAAAATATGTTGTCTTAGGGTGAGAAAAAAATCAATCAAATAAGTTTTTTCAACAAGTTTGACTATTTTTTTTCAAACTTATTAGCATGTATTTTAATTTTAGATATAACCAGGAAAGCACTTTATATATTTTCAGATTATACTATATATTTTACAGGCACATCATTTAAATTTCTCTCTTTCTAAATTCACAGAAAGATGACATGCTTTTCTAAACTGTGAAACTTAACAATACTTCTATAGGTCTTTTCATGAAAGAAAATTGAAAGAGCCAAGAAAGGATACTTTTTCATAGCTTTGAAGGGCACGAGGCCTTGTCAACAACTCAAGTTTTAGTTCCACGTGCCTGAATTATGAAGATCCACTTCACTTATTTTAATGTATTTATTGAGTGGTAATACATTATGTTAACTCCATAATATTGCCCCTCTCATGATCAGTTATTACCTCTCATTTAAAATAAATAAATAAATAAATAAATAAATAAATAAATAAATAAATAAAATGTTTTCAGATTCCCTATCCTCTCCAGATCTTGCATTTTGTGATTAAGATGTGGATAAAAATCAGCCATACCTGGATACACTGACTTCGTGGGAAGATTGTATCCATCCTCATTCATCACCCACAATATTAGACAAAAAGTTTTAGCTGGTTCAGCAATTCATCCTACTTCTAAGATAAACCATTAACTCACTTTAGCATTCCGTAGAGGCCAACTGTATAACACTTCCTCTATTATCAGATATTTTGCTGTCTTCTCATCCCTTTGCTCTCAGCTCATGACTTTTCATTACACTATGTTGAACAAATAGAAGGTTGCCTAGAGGAGCGCTTACTTGTTCTCTCAGCTTCTTAAGAGCTGGGATTACAGGTGCATGCCACCACGTCCAGTTTCAATTGTCATTTCAGTGTGTCCCAGGGGTGGGGATCAACCCCCGGTCCCTGCTCTTATATTTTCTTATGTTTATTCGGCTTCTCTTTTTGTCCCTTCCACTGAAAGTCTTATCATATCAAACAATCTTTCAATACAATGATTTGTGGAAATTTTTTGTCTGGTTTCCTCATGAATTTATATAGTCTAATAGTGTTTCTATTAAATAGGGGTAATTAAAACATTGATCTTTTCCCTTCCTTGTCTTCTCTTTTCCTTTCCAAATAACGCAATCCCAAGACACCCTTATCCATCTTCAAAAGATTTCTTAGTTTCCTGTTATTTTGCTTTTGTTTTACCTTTTGTTTTGTTTTTGGGTTTTTCTTGAACAGGATGGCTTTCTTTTTTTTGATAATTTATTTATTTTTTCTTGCTTCAGAACCTTTATTTGTTTATTCAATCATTTTTATGGCCGGCTCAGCCTGCCCTCAGGGCAGGGCTGGCGCAGCATGTGGTGCCAGGGATCGAACCTTGGTCCCTGAAGCCGCCCAAGCTTTCCAAAGTAGGGGCTTTAGACCACTGAGCCATCCCGCCGGGCCCTGAGGATTGCTTTCTGTTTTTGAGTATTTCCCTTAGCAAACTGTCTCAAGGAATATTTATTTTTTTCTACAAATGACTCATACTTGATGTTAAATTGTTTCCAGGACTTAGCTATCATAATTTGTGCTCCTATAAAATAAGTATGTATGTATCACTGTAATACAGTACCTCTCAAGATTTTGAGGAGATACATACCTGGAAGAACTACAACTGTATCATACTGATGTTTTATTTTTAGGTTTTGAAGAAACTTCATACTGATTTTGTAGTAGCTGTACTAATTTAGATTCCTACCAAAAATATAGAAGTGTTCATTTTCCTCACAACCTCACCACCATTTGTTGTTTTCTGAGTTCTATTTTGCAAAGATTAAAAAAAAAAAAAAACAGCATCAATGAAAGACAAAAATTTGGAATAATTTCAGTTGGAGTTTCACTGAACAAAATGAGAATTCAACAATTGATTGTTATTTGCATATTGTCTTCAAGTTATCTGTTCAAATTCCCAAATATAAGCATACAAAATTGGCCCAAAAAGTTATAAAAATTTAGAATGGAGAGAGAAAAAAATTAAACCTTCAATAGATCAACAGAAATCAGTAGTACAATTATCCAAGCTTCCTTTATACACACATAGATGTTTCTTTCTCCCTTTCTTTTCTTTCTTTTTTTTTCTTTTTCCTGTGGCAATTCTTCCTCAATGAAAAGTTTCTTTCCCTTTCATGGTATTTATTATAACTTTCAGACTGTTTTTCAGGTTCTTATGCTATCAAGACAATACAATGTTTGCACACGCACGTCTGATTTATTTCACAGATAACCATGGTTTCTAATTCTATCAACTTACCTATAAAAGCCACAAGTTTATCTTTTTAAAGCTGAGCATTATGCCCCTGTATAAAAATACCGCACCAATTTCTTGATGCTGGACCTTCTTTCTAAAGCAGGATATATTTCAGTGTTGTTTGAATGCCTTCCTATAACAACAAAATATGCTGTCTACCTTTTAATATGTCAGCCATGTCTAATTATTCTTTCCAGAAGCATCTCATGATTTTAATTGTTCAATTGTTTTTGAATATTTTATTTGGGAGCCATGCTTTTTAGTTTTTTTCTATATTCGTGACATTAATCCACACTTGGAGATGGAGTTGCCATAGGAGAAAAGCTGCCACTCTGTAAATCCTCTTTCTACTCTCTTGATATTTTGGGGGGTCTGGGTAGTTATTATACTATTTGTTAATTATTTGTGCTATTTCTTGTGTAATTCTTCAGAAAGTTTTTGTCTACACCTATATTGTCAATATTATATATATATATATATATATATATATATATATATATATATAAATTTGTCCTCTAATCAATTGTTTGTTTTCATTATGCAATAGATGTATTTTAGTACTGGTGCACAACTAGGGTCTAGGGCCATTCCTCTGCATGTGGATAACCAGTTTTGTTAACACCATTTGTTAAAGAGGCTGTCTTTCTCCCATGTTTTTGTACTTTGTGGAAGATCAAATGGTCTGGGGTGTCAAGGGTTGATTCTACATCATGAATTCTCTTCCACTGATGAACGTGTCTGCCTTGTGCTAGTACTACACACTTTTAATCACTGTAGCTCGATAATATAACTTGAAATCCACCATTATACTCCATGCTGCTTTGGCCTTGCAGGTTAGAATAGCTTCGGCTCTTGGCCTCTTCTAGCATCATATATATTTTACTGTTACTTCTAGCTCTCTGAAGAATGCTGTTGATATTGTGATTGAATTAAATCTATATGTCATTTAGGGAATATGGACATTTTAAGAATGTTGGCTCTACCCATCCAAAGATAGAGAATCTCTTAATTTTATGACTTTCTTGAGGTGGGTCTCATGTTTCCAAGTACTATGCTCTGGTTATAGAGAACTTTCATTTCCTTGGTCATTGGATTCTTTCCCTGACTTCTTTCTTAGGGAGCTCATTGTTGTACAGGAACTCTATTAATTTTTATGTACATATTTTGTGCATTGTTCATTTATGAATTTTTAAAAATGAGTCCTAAGGCTGTTTTTTGAAGTTACTTGTGTCTGTCAGATAATGGATAAGCATCTGTGAATAATGGTTATTCCACATCGTTCTTTCCACTAAGTTTTCCTTTTATATTTTCTTTTGCTGATTGGTCTGGTTAAAGTTTTGAATATTATATTAAACAAGCGTTGTACCTTATTTTCTACGTGCTAGTAAAAAAAAAAATCTGACACACAAAGTTAAAAGAGGAAGGCTTTGTCATACCTTACAATTTGTAGATATTGCAGTCCAGATAGAGTAGCAAAGCAGAGGTACGAGGCAGAGGAGAAGGACTGCATAGCATGGCAGGCAGAGGACAGCAAGCACGCCTCTTGTCCCTTTCAATTTCATCCAGGTTAAAAAGCCTATTGATTCATGTCATCCATATCTGAGGTGGCTCATCCCATTTTAGTAAGTCCATTAGACACATCCAGAACTGTGCTGGACAAAACACCAGAGAAATCCAGGGTCATGCGTCCTTAATATTCTATCACACCGGCACAACCCAGTCACCTCTCTAATGAGTCACCTCTGAGCATAATAAGCTTTGTGGTAGGGGGCAACTGGATATATGCTGTAGCGGGTGTTGACAGTAGAAATCCTTGTCTTCCCCTGATTTTAGAGAAAAATTTTCCAGTTTTCACCATTTAGTACATTGATAGGGGTTTTTGATATTTAGCTTTTATCAGTTTGAGGTAAACCTACCTATATGCATTTGTTTTCTCTTTTAAAATCATGAATGGACAGGGCAGATGAGGTAGCTCAGTGGCCGAAGGCACCTGCTAAGGCAATCTTAGGCAAGC